>JXCR01112641.1:0-25868 GCA_002079205.1 Phalaenopsis hybrid cultivar | reverse complement strand
TGAGGATGGACGGTATTGACGGCAGTGATTATGTCAGTTCGGATGGTGGGCGCTATGAGGAGGAGGAAAAACTGGATGTGGATCATGAGCTGATTGATGATGAAGAAGGCAGTTTGGAGGGGAGTGATTACGGGGAGGATGTTTTTAATGCTAATGGGAGCGATATCAACTCAGCCGATTTTGAAAACGATGAGGTTTATGCTAGGGCTGTCCAGGATGTTGAGGAGAGGGGAATTGCAGTTCGGTTGATGGCCCTCGCTGGATTGAATGATTGTGAGATTTCCTTGTTTATACATGCCCCGTTTCAGTGCTAGCTAAAAATAATGTTCGTTTAGATACTGAATTAAGCTCTTTTTTTGTTATTATTATTATTTTGTTCCGTTTTATTTTTAGGGGGCATTGTAGAACATGGAGATCGTGGCAATCATCACCAAGTTAGTAATGAGTTATTATCATTATTATTTTCTTATGATGCTTGCTCCTGAAAATTACTGCCAAACATGGATTGTTGAATTTTTTTATTTTTATTTTTTGTTATTTTCAAGTTGATAAGGGAAGCTAGAAGTTGATTTGATTTTACTTGTCTAAACAGAAAACGAATTCATGCTTCAGATGGTGAAGGATTTATTATTTTTTTGAACATAATGAAATTTGAAATGCAACGAAAAATTTTAAATTATTTTTAAGATTTATTGTCTGGGGCATTTGCCCGTGGCAATTTAATTCAGCAATAATTAGAATATTGAATGTATATGCTGGTTGAACTTTTTTGTAGCTTTGAATTTTAAGCTATAAAGAGTATTCTTCCTAATTAACTGTTGATTTTCCATCTCATTATAATCATATTGAACTGATAAATTTTTCATAAAAGCGTTTGTAGTTTAGATAATTTCTTGTTCATTAAGCTGATTAACAACTTTCCTACTACATCTATATTCTATTTCAAAAGTACAAATGCGGGATCTAAAAATTTTGAAGCTATGGCCTCACTTTTGTTTGTGTTGTTTGTTAAGAGAGTTTTGAGAGTCAAATATTTAGAAGGCATATTGGATTGTAGATAGGACACTACTCAAAGATTCCGCCCACATTTTGTGAGGATTTTTTGATTTGGGGTTTAAAGTTTCTCATAGGCGCAAACCCCTATTTTTAATTACTCATCTTGATAACCAGGAGAACATTTTCGACTAAGAGTAGTCATGTAACATTGAATAATCAACATATAGCAGAAACAATCACACATTTTAAATTGAAAATTTTATCAGTCAAAATTTAAAGCAAATAGTGGGGGAAATCATGAAGAACCCGATCAAGGTCCTATGGTCCCGTCGTTTTAGGTCGTCGTGGTTTCTGATTTACTTAGTTAGAAGAGGTAGTCGACTTAACATAACCGAAGAGTCATTATCAACAACTATGAGTTGCGTCATCCAAGTGATTCTTGTAGATTTTGGGTGAATTTTTGTTTAAGGGGATAAATTTATATCGATTTTAGCTTACATAAAATTTTGTATGAATTAATTATAGTCGTACAATTCACAACTCAAAAAGTAAAAAGCTAGTGGTTAACATATGAGCTGTGGCTATGACCATAAGGCAATGGTGTCATTTGACTGTAACCACTCGGTCAGATTGCTCTGGTCATAACTACTTTTGTGGAGCCTTTTGGCAGAACCATACGGACAGAGGACTTGTGCCACTTTCATACTGACATAAAATTACTTTGAGTGTGAATATAGTGATATATAGATATGACATTTAACTTTTGTGAGCTGAAATCAATTAGATGTTTGTCATCCCTGACAAATTGTTATGGATGGTGGATAGAATTTGCTTTCAAGTTTTTTTAGGTGATAAATTTTACTTTTGTTACTAGGTGGGACTTACAATCTTGCTCTCTAGATAAGGAGATTCGATTGATTGTTTTTCAAAATATGAACAATTTGAGTGCAAGTTTAGCCTTAAACCACATCGCTTTCCTAAGCTATTCGTTAGAACATTTAAAGTTTTAGTTGGAGCCCATACGGTATGAAATAAACAAATAGTCTAGCAATATCTTAATCTGCTATGAAATAACAAAATATTTAACCAGAATAGCTGAGATGATGTAGGAAGCCAACTGAGATGATGAATATCAGATTTTCAAGATTTTTATGACTTTCAAAATAAGAAAGATCTTTCCATTCTTCTGAATATAAACTGACAAAACTTGACAATAGTAATGACAATGAGCCACTTACACAGACTAAGTCCAGACTTTAGCTTCATTTTTCAAAAGATAGTTCAGATGATCTCTGCAGCTCAGCAAAACCACTATATAACAATGAGATATATAGCATTGAATTAACAATTAAAATTTTTAAGTTTTGACTTCAGCTTCCTTCATTTTAAGGTTTGAATTAACAATTAGAGCTCAAACAAAAATATACAGCTAAGTATTTAAACCTAATTATCACTTATTCACTGCAAGCTACATAAAAAGGAAATAAAATTTTTTGATACAGATGCAATTAAGATTTGTTACCCTTGTTATGAACAATTTTTAAAATAAATTAATACATACATTTCAGATCTTGATGCGATAAGCTTATGACCAAGATTCAATATCTAAACAGATGATCCTCAAAAGATGAGAGTTTTACAAACTCCTAATTGCTTGACATTTGGGGTTGTCGACTAATAAAGAAGGATGTCTGATTCAGTCTGAACATATTTTCCCTGATGTTTTGGGCATGCGCCCACAAAAAGAGGGCGGATCCAACTAAGTTAGCGATATCTTCTTATATGGACAAATGCTTTTAGGCTTTGAGTGAGGGTCTTGCCCTAGACGAGTCTTCCTAGATCCTAGTTGGTTATGTTGGACTTTGGGCAAGTTTTAGTAGATATTGAGGGAGTTCTAATGGATTCTAGGCGAGTACCACTATATTTCGTGTGAGTGCCTTACGCGCCCCATGGAATTGGTACTACATTTTTTATGTACGGTATAGTATGTGTAGCTGCATACAACATTATTCTCAATTGAAAATGAGCTGTAATTTATTAAATCTTGGTAGGCATATTATAAATTAATACAAGAAAGTTATGCTTCATAAAATCTAGTTATAAAATGATCCTCTCTTTCAATTTAAAGATTTAAAAAATAATTTGATATATATACCCTTCTTATTCTATAAATTATTTCCTACATCTAGCTATTGCAGGGTTATTTGATTACATATGAAATATAATACATATATATATTATCATGTTATCAACAAATTTAGATTAATTTCTAATTTCTTTAAATAATTATTTGGTATAAAATATTTAAATTTTTACCTAATAACATCTAAAATTTAGTCGAATAACAAGAAAGGGTGTACTCTTTTTTGTTAGAGATGTTTTCTTTGATATTTGTTGTAGGCTTTTAGGATAGTTAGCTGTGAGCTTAATTTGAGCGTGAACATGATTGGGTTAGTACAGAGACTTTCTTTGGACTTAGGAAGCTTCAAGGGGCTTTTATTGAGTATCACAACACATCACAATTCTACCACACAAAGCTTACTTTATTTCTCATTTGATGTTTCACTTCCAATATATATTTTTTGTTTAATATTCCATAAGCGTTATGGTTGATGTAGTGTTAATTCTCTCACAATTTTAGTGCATATTTGACACAAGCTTTGTTACTTTATTTATTATAATATGCGCAAGATAAAAGAAAATTACATATCCTTAAATGTATTTTATTCAGCTTTTCGAAAATTATTTGTATCAATGTTTCGATGCTTTTGTAGAACTAAATCAGATTAGGGTGGATTTAGGGTGAAATGGGATATGGCTATTCAGGTAGTCAATAACACACTGCAACACGAGTATACACCCAACAAATTTGATTAAATGAAATAATGAGAATAAACAACACCAATTTTATAGCGTGGAAAGCCCCTCAAATAGTGTAAAAATCATGTACCAGAAGGTCACTTAAACATCTCCACTAATCAACTTAATCGGTACATAAGAGTTCTTTAGAACATAACGACAGAAATCAATAATCAACCACCACCGAGTATGTGGTATACATCAACTTTATCAAACACAAGAGTTTGGTAATCTCACCGAATTCAACAAAGACAAGATTCAAACCACAATAATTAGTGCCCTGTTCATCACCAATGAGATGCCAAATCCCACGGTAGAAGAAAGAACTCATTGACGACAAACACAATTTTTTTTCTTCTTCCTCCAGATTCCTTTCATGCTATTGCCAGGCTGATTTTTTTTTTTTTTAATTTTTTATTTCACTAGCATAGAGTAAAACCGAAAATGTTTTTCCAAAACTGAATGAAGGCGGTTGCCTTCATGCGGGAGGAGGGACCCACAATAGTTTTTAGAAACTTTGTGAAGGATTTGCAGCCACCAGCCTTGTAGGCATCAGAAAGAGTTATTTGAGTTATAGTTATTTATTTCCTTTTCTCTTGTTTGTGTATTTTGATGTTTGTTGATTAGGGTTTATTTTTTTTTAATGGAAATCTGGACGTTATAACTTGACACTTGAATTTTAATTTTGGGAAAGAAAGATAAATTCACACACTGGATCCATCTGCTTTTCAGAATTTCCCTTGTAGAAATACATATTAGTGAATTTATCCTCCTAAACTTGTTATTAACTTTCTTTTGGGCAACACTTGTTTTTTGCTTTTTTTTTTTTCACACTTATACGTGTTTTGAGTATTTTTAAAAATAACTATCATAACCAAATATGTTTTAATTATATCCAATAAATAAAAATAATAAATGAAAAACAAAAAACAAAAGTGACTCCAAACAACCTCAAAATTTAAGATATTTTACCTTATTTTTTCCCTTTCTAGGATGCATGGCAAGAGTTCGATCCTGATGAACTGTCTTATGAGGTGAGATGAGTTCCTTTACATTATTCAACATTCAAATTTCTATATATTTTGATAATATCAGGCTTCTGTATATTATTGCAGGAGTTGGTTGCGTTGGGTGAGGTAGTTGGCACTCAGAGTAGAGGTCTTTCTATTGATACTATTGCTTCTTTGCCTTCGTTCAGTTATAAGGCAGAAGATGGTGAAGATAACAATAGCGACCAGTAAGCTCACAACCTCTAGTAGAACATATTATTTAACTTCGTTAAGCTTCCTTTTTGTTTCGGTATATTTATCAGAAGTACTGCTGTGTGAAATTTTATGGTGTAGAAGCTATATAACCATGGTAATTATGAATTATTTTATGGGTAGTTTTATTGTTTATTTTTTAATGGGTTATAAAACGAAAATACTGCAGTGCAACTTGAATTTAAGTGAAGATAGAGTACAAGCGAAAGCCTCTTTCCTCACATCACTCATCATTTCCTCACTAGATAAACAAACAATAATAATGAAATCTATGGAATATATTGTGAATGATGAAACTTAGAAATATATTGTGAATNGCTTCTTTGCCTTCGTTCAGTTATAAGGCAGAAGATGGTGAAGATAACAATAGCGACCAGTAAGCTCACAACTTCTAGTAGAACATATTATTTAACTTCGTTAAGCTTCCTTTTTGTTTCGTTATATTTATCAGAAGTACTGCTGTGTGAAATTTTATGGTGTAGAAGCTATATAACCATGGTAATTATGAATTATTTTATGGGTAGTTTTATTGTTTTATTTTTTAATGGGTTATAAAACGAAAATACTGCAGTGCAACTTGAATTTAAGTGAAGATAGAGTACAAGCGAAAGCCTCTTTCCTCACATCACTCATCATTTCATCACTAGATAAACAAACAATAATAATGAAATTTATGGAATATATTGTGAATGATGAAACTTAGAAATATATTGTGAAGGTTAAATACAAAAGGGTTTTTTGTTTTGCAGCAAAAGGAGTGCACTGCTTTTCCTTTTGCGGTAGTTTTGAAAATTTAGGCATTTGTTCCGATGAAAAACTAATGCAATGTAAAATTTCATTTTATTGGAATTTATTCTCTAGTTCAATTTCAATGTATGTAAAATTAACTTGATTTGGAAGAATTCCAAATGCATAACTTCTTGTATGTAATGTGTGGATGATAATTATGTCATGGAAAAATTGCCCCAACGACTGGCTGGGCGACCCATCACCCCTATTGNAAGAATTCCAAATGCATAACTTCTTGTATGTAATGTGTGGATGATAATTATGTCATGGAAAAATTGCCCCAATGCCTGGCTGGGCGACCCATCACCCCTATTGCCTAGTTGGGTGTCCCAGCGCCCAACAGAGTTCTGCATAACTGAGCGCTTCACAATCTCACGTCTGGTGTGGAGCCTAAGCGCCCAGAAGAACTTCCTCTAAAATCAAGTGTGAAGTGGTGGTCAGGAGGGGCGCGACCGCGCTCATATATGCTCATTTCCAGTGTAAAAAACAGAGCACATGGAAAATCGACGTTGGGGGATGGCGCCTAGGTATTTGTAACTGAAATGTGCAATTTNTCCTCTAAAATCAAGTGTGAAGTGGTGGTCAGGAGGGGCGCGACCGCGCTCATATATGCTCATTTCCAGTGTCAAAAACAGAGCACATGGAAAATCGATGTTGGGGGATGGCGCCTAGGTATTTGTAACTGAAATGTGCAATTCGTCCTTTAAAGGATCGTCTCCGCTGCAGAATTTGTGCTCGCGTGGAAGTTGAATTTCATGAGCTCTTTTGTGAAAGGAGATATAAAGGAGTGATGGTGAGTTCTAAGTGTGTAAAGAAGTTTGAGTGGTGTAATCTATACATCTTTTTCATTTCTTTATAGTGATTTTGTTNTTAAAGGATCGTCTCCGCTGCAGAATTTGTGCTCGCGTGGAAGTTGAATTTCATGAGCTCTTTTGTGAAAGGCGATATAAAGGAGTGATGGTGAGTTCTAAGTGTGTAAAGAAGTTTGAGTGGTGTAATCTATAAATCTTTTTCATTTCTTTATAGTGAATTTGTAGGTTTGGTGTGGCTTCATGGATTTCTCCCGTTCATCGTCTTCGTTGTGGGATTTGTGCGCGCGTTGAAGTTGGATTTCTTGAATTCTCTTGTGAGAGATATAACGAATGTTTGTGAGTTCCAAGTTTGTAGAGGTTTGAGTGTGGTTTAATATGTACATTCTCCTCATTTTTTTATAGTGAATTTCTTGATTTGGTGTGGCTTCGTGATTTTTTTCCGTTCTCAGATTTTTTTCATGTTAAATCTTGGTGTTCTCCACATTTTTTATGTTCTCTGTTCTAAGTTTTATTTCAGATTTCTCCAATAAGTTTCCGCGGCTTCCTCATAAGTGGTATCAGATTAGGTTTTTTAAAGATCTTTGGTTCAAATGGGATCAATGGCTGACAAAGTGAGGTACAAGGTGGAGAAGTTAAATGGTCATAACTTTTTTTCTGGAAAATATAATTGAAGGCTTATTGTATTAAAAGAGACTTTATTTGTTACTGGAAGGATCACCAAAAGTCTAAATCAATGACTTGAAAAGTGGGAAGCGTTTGATCAAATAACCCTAGGTTTGATCTGATTTTTACTTTCCTCATCTGTTGCTTTCATCATCGTGAATGAGAAAACTATGATAGATCTCATGGCTACATTAACAAGGGTGTATGAAAAACACTCGACTTCAAATAAAGTTTTTCTGATGAAGATAGTGGATGATGAGGTCACAACACTGTTATCTTCATTGCCTGACAGTTGGGACGGACTAGTTACTGCGATTACTAACGCTTCAGGTAATATGAAGTTAAATTTTGATGATATTGTGGGTTTAGTACTGAATGAAGAAGTTCCCAATAAGGTGACGTTGAAACTTCAAAGTCTGCTTTGAATGTTGAATACAAAGGAATAAATCTGTATATAAACACAGATAGATAAAAATTGAAGTTCAGTAGAGGAAAGTTTAGGTAAGGGAGAGAAAAATGCAAAAGTGAATGCTGGATTCGCTGTAAGAAATGTCACTCCAAGAGGGATTGCAAAGCTCCAAAAAATGGTGGTAGAGATCCAGATATGAAGCTCTCTACAAATTTCTTCACAAATGAAATCCAAGGTGACTCTCTTGTCATCTCCCTAGATAATATCAAATCTTGGATGGTAGATTCATGTCTCTTTTCATGCATGTCCCAACAAAGAGATTTTCAGAAAATACACTCGAAGTGATCTAGAGAAGTTGTTTGGGGGATAATAAAGCCTGCAATATTATAGGAAATGATGATATTGATGACAGATTGACAAATAGGTCAGTCTGGAAGTTAATGAAATTATACACATTCCATGTTTGAAAATAAATTTGATTTATGTGAGTTAGCTTACAATGTTAGGGTATGTGATTACTTTAAAAGTTGATTTGGGGAAGGTGATCAGAGGAGTGATGGCTCGTGATAACTTTGAAGACACTCTTTTCTAGATCAATGAAATGTCTGAATCCAATAGTTTAGCTGGAACAAAAAAATGATGCAGGTGTTTGGCACTGTAGACTTGGCCATATGAGTAAGAAATGTATGAAGTCCTTTATTTTAAAAAATAAGCCTTATGGCCTAAAGTCTATAGAGTTGGATTTTTGTGAAGATTATATTTATGCCTAGTAAAATAAAATTGCTTTTTCTAAAAGTGGTCAAAGGTGAAGTATAAAAAGCTGGAGTTAGATATACGACTATATGAGGTCATACTTCAACTAAGTCTATTGGCGGCTGAAATACTTTGTCACTTTCATTGATGATCACATCAAAAAGGCATGATATTTATTTTAAAATATAAATTTGACGAATTTGAGGCATTAAGGAGTGGGTGATCATGGTTGACAATGAGACACTTGAGGTTGAAGTGCCTCAAATTAGATAATGATGATGACTATGGTGATAAAAAGATCATGAGTTAGTGCTTTAAAATGAATCAGATATGAGTTTACTGTTCTAAGGACATCACAACAAAAAGGTGTGACTGTGTGCATGAATAAAACCATTATAAAGCGTGTCACGAGTATGATGTTGAATGCAGACTTGTCTAAACAATTCTGGGAAGTAGTGGTTAACTGCAATTTATCTGATTAATCCTGTGGTCTGTCATTACCTTTGAATGAATGTTCACCTGAGGAAGTATGGAGTGACAAAAATGTAGATATATCTGACATGAAAATATTTTATTGTTAATCATATGTTCATGTTGATGTATGATCTAGAAGTTTGATTTGAGATTTGTGAAGTGCATTTTTATTGGATATGACTTAGACAAATTTGGGTATAAATTTTGGGATAATAAGAATAAAATATTCATTTGAAGCAGGGGTTTGATTTTCAATGAAATGCAGATGTACAAAAACAAGAACATAACTCAAGATCATCCATGAGTCACTTCTTAAAACATAAATTCGATGTATTAGGTGTTAAGAAGTGGAAGATCATAGTTGAGAATGAGACATGCTTGAGAAGTGTCTCAAATCTAATAATGATGGTGAGTATTGGGATCAAAGATTCATGAGTTATTGTGCTTTAGAGTGAATCAAACGTGAGTTCACTGTTCGAAGGACACCACAACAAAACAGTGTGACTAAGCTAATGAATAAAACCATCACAAAGCGTGCTTGGATTATGAGGTTACATGCAAGCTTGTCAAAACAGCTCTGGGTCAAAGAAATGGATAATTCAATTTATCTGATCAATTGTTGTCTATCAGTATCTTTGAATGAGGGCTTATTTGAAGAACCTAAAGTCACAAAGAGGTAAATCTATCTCATCTGAAAATATTTGGTTGTTTATCATACGTTCATATTGAAGTATGCTTAATTCAGATGTATCAAGTGACTTTTATTGGGTATGGCTCAAATGAATTTGAGCATAAATTCAAGGATTATCAGAATAAAAAAATCCTTAGTAAAAAGAATGTGACTTTTAATGAAATAGAGATGTACAAGAACATAATTTAGGATTATCCATTAGTTATTTATGAAGACTTTTTCAAATATTTTGAGATAAAATGTTTTGGTGATAAGAAAAATGAAACAATGAAAGATGCTCAATCTGATGAAGCACAAAAAATTTCTCAGACACCTACTACTGAACCCTTAAGATTCAGTAAAATCACTTGATTAATACAAATATATTCTCATTCTTTGTGCTATCTGTTGCTGACTGATGTTGGTGAACCAAAGCGTTATAAAAGACTACTCAAGTTGAAGACTCAAAGGAGTGAGAGTTTACCATGGATGACAAGATGTAGTTACTAAAATCAAATTAGATATGTGAGTTGACAGAATTACTTGATGAAAGAATGAAATTACACAATAAGTGTATTTATAGTCTAAAAGACAAGTTAGATAGTAGTAAACGCTACAAGATGAGGCTTGTAGTGAAGGAATTTCAGCAAAAGGAGTGCAGATGACAACTATCAGAGCTGTGCTGAACTTGATAGCAGAAGAAGATCTATATTTGGAACAAATGGATGTGAAGAGCCTTCTTATATGGTGACTTAGAAGAGAAATTGGTGCAGCCGAAGGGATATGAAGTTCCATGAAAGAAGACAAGGTTTGCAAATTAAATAAAAAACCTTTATGTTTTGAAGCAAGCCCCAAGACCATGGCACTGGAGATTTGACATGTTTATGTCAGAACATTGATAAATAAAGTGTCAAAGAGATCACTGTTGTTTTATCAAACATTTTGGTAGTTATATTATTATTTTTTTGTATGTGGATGACATGCTAGTTGCAGGAACATATATGAGAAGATTAGAGACTTGAAGGAACAATTATCAACATAGTTTGAGATGAAGGATTTAAGTCCAACCAAGAAGATCCTTTGGATGAGAATCATCAGGATCAGGAGTGTAAGCACTTTGTTGCTGTCTCAGACAAAATATGTTGAGAAGGTCCTACATAGTTTTAATATGAGGGAGGCAAAATCAGTTTGCACACCCTTACAATCACTTCAAACTTTTTAAGGAATAATTGTCTATGTCTGAAGCAAAGCAGACACATATGAAAAGAATTCTGCATGCTTCAGCAGTTAGAAGTTTAATGTGTGGATGATATGTACAAGACTAAATATTGCTTATGCAGTGGGAGTGGTCAGCAACTATATGAGTAATTCAGACAAACATCGTTTGGGAGGAGTTGAAGTGAATTCTCATATACTTGAGAGGAACAATCAACAAAACACTGTTTTATAAGTGTATGAATTAATCTATAGAGATATGTAGATTCAAATCTGACATGAGATATTGATGATAGAAAAAGTACATGTCTTATCTTCACTTTGGGGAACACAACAATAAGTCGAGTTTCCAAGTTGTAGAAGGTAGTTGTACTTTTTACTACAGAAGCCGNAATCTGACATGAGATATTGATGATAGAAAAAGTACATGTCTTATCTTCACTTTGGGGAACACAACAATAAGTTGAGTTTCCAAGTTGTAGAAGGTAGTTGTACTTTTTACTACAGAAGCCAAGTATATTGCTATTACTAAGGGCCCGTTTGGGGCAGTTTATTAGCTGTAGTGGTGGTATGAAAACGTTGCATGGGTGTTTGAAAAAGGCGTTCGATGTTGTGTAATCCTGCCGCTCAGACGCGCTTCAACATTTTTGTTAATAGGTTGAGAAGCGAAGAGGGGGCCGCGTCCAGCGTCTGCTTCGCATGTTTGGGTGAAGAATTCCTCCCGTGCCCTCTGTGCTCCCCCTCGCCCTAGCCCTCCCCGATCTCGTTCATCCTCGCGGAGGTCGAAACCTGAAGTAACATTCGACCCTATGCTCTCCCTCGGCCTCACCCTCCAAGATCTTGAAGGTATTAGGAAACACTACCGGAAGCGAGCGAGAGGAAGAGGAGAGAGGGAGAGAGCGCTCGTCGCTGATCCGTGGAGTTGCAATAGGGTACTCCGTCGCCATCGTCAGAAGCAAAGTATTGGTGCTGGAGCATAATGATGGGGTTGTGGAGAGAAGGGAAGGGGTGTTGCTTCTGTGGAGGAGAGCAAACAGAGAGATTGTAGGGAAGCCTCGTCTCCTGCAAGGGCCCAGTCATGGCTTCCATGTCCTTTGGCGCTGGTAGAGGAGATGGAATCGATTTCCTCATCCACCCGAACCTCCTACTAACCTCCCNAGGGAAGCCTCGTCTCCTGCAAGGGCCCAGTCATGGCTTCCATGTCCTTTGGCGCTGGTAGAGGAGATGGAACCGATTTCCTCATCCACCCGAACCTCCTACTAACCTCCTACGGGACTCTGTCGTCAGTCACGGCGACGGAGTCCGTCTAGATCCAGCTCAAATTGGGATGCCTTCCAGCTCGCCTCGCCCCTTTTAGGTCTGAGTGCCCTTGAAATCCCTATTTTCTAAATCATGTTTCCAGGTTACTTTTGCTTTTATGGCTAATAATAATGGCAGTGTGACAGAGATAAGTCGTAATTTCTTGCCAGACAATTTGGCTAGGACTTGCTTAGTACTCAGATTGTGATCTAACCACTTTTAGGGCAATGTAGTTTCGAGACTCGTGATCTATTTGATATTTCGATTGATTGATTTGAGTTCAACGATTACTTCAACGGATTAGAATGGATGAGCATTTTTGTAGGTTTTGATTATTTGTGATTACTCGTTGGGATATCCCTTTATCATTTTTATTAATTAACCAGGTCAAAATTTTGAAAATTACCTGAAAATATTTATAATGTATGTTCTTATTTCCGTTTTGATACTCTCGAGTTCTACATTTCCATCATACAGATTTAGTACCGGACATATCTTTCAACTATAACAAGATAGCATCATGTATTTCCGNTTATATAAACAATGTAAAGATCTAATTATTAGAAGGTGTGTGCCTTATGAAGAAACTCAACAGATAATTGAATGATGCNCGTCAGTCACGGCGACGGAGTCCGTCTAGATCCAGCTCAAATTGGGATGCCTTCCAGCTCGCCTCGCCCCTTATAGGTCTGAGTGCCCTTGAAATCCCTATTTTCTAAATCATGTTTCCAGGTTACTTTTACTTTTATGGCTAATAATAATGGCAGTGTGACAGAGATAATTCGTAATTTCTTGCCAGATAATTTGGCTAGGACTTGCTTAGTACTCAAATTGTGATCTAACCACTTTTAGGGCAATGTAGTTTCGAGACTCGTGATCTATTTGATATTTCGATTGATTGATTTGAGTTCAACGATTACTTCAACGGATTAGAAGGGATGAGCATTTTTGTAGGTTTTGATTATTTGTGATTACTCGTTGGGATGTCCCTTTATCATTTTTATTAATTAACCAGGTCAAAATTTTGAAAATTACCTGAAAATATTTATAATGTATGTTCTAATTTCCGTTTTGATACTCTCGAGTTCTACATTTCCATCATACAGATTTAGTATTGGACATATCTTTCAACTATAACAAGATAGCATCATGTATTTCCGCCTAAGTATTTTCTTCCGATGGGCCGACAGTCCAACATGTTACACTGCCAACAGCGATGAGAATCCGAGGTTTTCCTAGGTTGATAGTGCAGCTAAGGACATGCGTAGTCGGAGTTTGAAGTTGAATATTTTAATATTTCTCATTGTAGTTGTACATGTCTTTATCATTTTCTTATTTTTTCTGATACTCACGAGAGTGTGAGAACTGTATGTCATCTTTTGGAACTGATCTGTGATGATTATCTGAATAAGCTGTCTCAAATAACAAGCCGACTTATTCTAATAATCTCCAGATTATCAGATTATCAGAATAATCTACTTATCGTCAGATTATAAATAATCAACAGCTGCCCCAAACAGACCCTAAGACTAGCAAAGAAATGATTTGACTACAAAGTTTTATGCGAGGTACAAGAGATTAGAAAGCTTTATAGTGACAATATGAGTGCTATTCTTCTAGTTAAGGATGCCATTTTTATGCCATGACAAAGCTCATTCAGCTGAGGTATCATTTTATGCGTTCACTCCTAGAAGATGGTCAGTTAACTGCTTATGGAATTTTGATATGCTTTTCCCTAGAAAATAGAGCTCTAGCTTCTCATTAAGGTTCTTTCTTTGGGTGCTCCATAGGATCATGTGTTTGCAAATTGCAAGATATTTATAGTCCAAGTTAGGGTAGTTTTTTGTGCAAAATTAGTTGATAAAATGAGGATTATTTATGATAGATTTAACATTTTTATCTCTATCATTATCTTGCGAGCATCTTTGTTATCCGAGATGGGCGAAATCTTTGTGTACAATGGGAACTTGTTTTTGAATGCTTGTGAAGCAAACAACTATTTTGGATTGCAGTCATGTCGGCTTATTTTGCATCCTATAGTGATGAGATTCTTGGTACTTTTTTGGCTCTGAGTGAACCTTGGGAAGGGGCTGATTTATAACCCATATTAGTTCACTTTTATTTCAACTGATATTTTTGTCAAAACTAACATTTGAAACAAAATCATTATTTCTGTTCATGCATCTTCATCTCCTTTCATCATCATTAGTTATTTGATAAAACTATGTGTCTTCGATCCACATTTTACGGCGCAGAAAAAATAGAAAGCTTGATGATGTCTTATTTGCTCCAACTCTTGTAACACCATTATTTGCTTCATTAGTGGTTATTATCCTAACTTCTTTGGCTTTATTAACACTCCCGTCAATGACTATTTCACCAGTGGTGACTCTACTATCTAGCTTGAGGGTCTAGTTCTATGATCAACGATATTTCAGGGGTTACTACTTCTTCCCTTTCTAGAAATAGTGCCATTGAAGTTACAAATCCTTTGACAGCAACTGTTCAGTTATGGATGAGGTTGGCTTCTTGAAGACGGTGGTTGAGAGTCACAGGGATGACTTTGTGAATCTTTAGAAGGCTATTCATGATAATTATTTGGGGCGTTTACATACTACCACTCCATTTTTATATATTTACATATATGACTCCTAAACTTTATTTTTTTTCATTTATAGCACCCAAATCTTTAATATCACATTAAACATAGTACCACTTTGACTTTTAAAATGTGAAATACACATTTTCATACTTAGGTAAGAAGGCTTCTATATAAAAAATTAAATTTAGGTTCTAGATATGTAAATACATAGGAATTGAGAGGTATGCACGTAAATCTTTCTAATTACATCGCACAATCTTTGTATGATTTAGAGTGCATCTATCTCATATTCAAATAGTGAAAATACCACGGATTTTTTGACTGCATCGAACTCAATCAACGGTTTTCTCTACCTTCTGTGTTTGCAAAAGGTTACAGGGCTGAGTGCTTACGTTCTTTCTCAAATAATATTGGACTGCACTTTCATTTTGATGGACTGGTGGAGCGAATTGCTCTGCTTGCTAGGCTAGGCTATGTGAGTCCTTTTTCTTTATTGGATGATCTGGTTAGAGGTCTATGTTCCCGTCGAACGAGTTATAATGCTTTTATATGGTTTTTTGGCGAATGTAGAAAGAGAACCAGTGTTGATATTGATTGTGGTCTCTAAATCTCTGCCTCTATGTTTCAGGCAATTGTTGTTGCATTGGTTCCCAGGGTCACCGCTACAATCGCTTATTGAGTGTACTTGGGATAGAAAATAATTAGGATAGAATTTTCTCTGGGATATAACCTTATTTCTTTTTCATTTTCTTTCAAACTTTCATCATTATTGCCGCTGTGTAGCCAATTAGGATGAAATGACTTTACTATTGTAATTTTCTTTTCTAGAGCCTAATTCTTAACAATTAAACATATTATTCTGCATAACTCTTTAGTTTTTCATTCTTTGTGAGTCCAGCTCTTGTTTTGTATAATCAAATGGGAAGCTGCCAAAATTTATGCCTTGATAATATGCCGTCACAGTAACACAAATCAATTTTTTTCTATACTAATACACTAGTCATAATGAGTAAATGGAATCAAATACGCATTATTGAAGATGGTGGTAGAGCAATTTAATTTTTTTTTTATTAGAAACAAGAGTTCAAAAAGTGCTTTTTAGAGGAAGATATTCAATATATGTGGGTGAGCTATTTTGATAAAATTTTTAATGAAGTTTTTGAAAATACGACCGACCTTAATGATCTTAATATCGTTAATAATAATTAAACGTTTTATTTTACCGTTGTATTAGTAAAAGAAATAGTTAAGGAGGCATTAAAGAAAATCAAGGGTGGAAAATCTGTAGCACCATGATATCCCAATTGAAATGTAAAAATATTTAGGAGATTTGGGTATTTCTTGGCTTAGTAAACTCTTTAATATTATTTCAAAAACTAAAAGGATATTTGAGGAGTGAGTCAAGAGTATTTTGGTCCCCATTTTTAAGAATAAAGGGGACGCACAAGTGCATCAATTATAAAGGAATTAAGTTGATGTATCATACTTTAAAATTATAGAGGGTAATTAAACATAGGTTAAGTCGTGATGCCAAGATTTCTCATAATCAGTTTGAATTTATGTCGGGCAAGTCTTTTATGGAAGCTATACATTTATTTCGAGGTTTGATAGAGAAGTTCAGAGAGAATAAGTAGGGTCTACATATGATTTTTGTTTAATTTAGAAGAAAAAACTTATGATAAGGTTCCAAGAGATGTCCTTTGGCGAGTTCTAGAGAAGAAAGGTGTTCATATGACTTATGTTCAAGTTATTAAAGATATATACACTAGAGTTGTTACTTGTGTTCGAACAGAAGGAGGATTGACCAAGTATTTTCTTATTTTGGTTGGATTTCATCAGGGTTCGACTTTAAGCCCATATCCTTTTGCTTTAGTTATCAATGCTTTTATTGGAAATTTACAGGAGGATATACCTTGGTGTATGCTTTTCGTTGATGATATCCTTGTGGATATGACTAGGGAAAGAGTTGGAAAAAGCTTAAATTATGGAGGTCTACATTGGAGTCTAAAGACCTTCGTTTGAGTAGATCTAAAACTAAATACATGGAATGTAATTTTAGTACTAGTAGCTCTTTTGCAGAGTTGTAATTATGGGTGATCAAATCATTAAAATGTGTGAAAGTTTGAGATTTCTTGAGTCTATTGTTCAAAGTGATGGTGATATAAATGGGGATGTTATTAGTAGAATTCAAGTTGGTTGGCTGAAGTGGAAGAATGTATTAGGCCTATTGTATGATAGAAAAGTATCGCGTAGAATGAAAGGAAAATTGTGTAAGATGGTGGTGAGACCTGTAATGCTCTATGACACTGAATGATGGTCTTTAAAAGAGAAGCATAAAACAAATTTAAGTGTTGCTAAGATAAGAGTGCTTCGGTGGATGAGTGGCTTGACACTTAGAGATAAAATGCGAAATGAATATAAGTGTGATAGGGTTGATGTTGCTCGTGGACAAGATTAGAGAGAGACGCCTCAGATGGTTTGGTCACATTAAACACCAACCACTAATGTTCTGGTTAGGAGAGTAGATGTTTTAGCTTCGACTTATGTTAAGAAAGACAGATGTAGTCCTAAAAAGACCTGGGCGTATTGTATAAAAAATGTTTTTAATTTATTAGAATGAAATGAAAAAAGGACATTCAATAGGACACAACGGAGTAAAAAGGATTCATGCAGCCGACCCACTTGGTGGGATTAAGGCGTGTTGTTGTTGCTGTTTTTGAGAAACCAGAGTTCAAACGTTTAAACTTAAAAAACTTGGTCTGGCTTGGTTTCTTTGAGAAATGTAAATAAAGTAACCAAGAGGGTTTGCTTGGGATCACTTTTATTTTTTGTTTTTTGTTTTTTTTTGTTTTTATTTTAAAAACATTTTTCTTTAGTGCATTTTATATGCTTTTATTTTTTATTTTCAAAACAAATTAATTTGTTTTTAAAAAAACCCTTTTTTAGCATTTCTAAAAACAACTAACCTGTTATAACATATCAAAAATGTTTTATTTTAAATAAAAATATAAAGACAAAAAATAAAAAAAAAAGTAAAAAGAAAAAAAAAAAAATCTAAAGTCATCCCAAACGGCCCCTAAACTCTCAGCTTAACTTGCGTTTTGCTCAAACCCACCCNAAGGTGTTCATATGACTTATGTTCAAGTTATTAAAGATATATACACTAGAGTTGTTACTTGTGTTCGAACAGGAGGATTGACCAAGTATTTTCTTATTTTGGTTGGATTTCATCAGGGTTCGACTTTAAGCTCATATCCTTTTGCTTTAGTTATCAATGCTTTTATTGGCAATGTACAGGAGGATATACCTTGTTGTATGCTTTTCGTTGATGATATCCTTGTGGATATGACTAGGGAAAGAGTTAGAAAAAGCTTAAATTATGGAGGTCTACATCGGAGTCTAAAGACCCTCGTTTGAGTAGATCTAAAACTAAATACATGGAATGTAATTTTAGTACTAGTAGCTCTTTTGCAGAGTTGTAATTATGGGTGATCAAATCATTAAAATGTGTGAAAGTTTTAGATATCTCGGGTCTATTGTTCAAAGTGATGGTGATATAAATGGGGATGTTATTAGTAGAATTCAAGTTGGTTGGCTGAAGTGGAAGAATGCATTAGGCCTATTGTATGATAGAAAAATATCGCGTAGACTGAAAGGAAAATTGTGTAAGATGGTGGTGAGACCTGTAATGCTCTATGACACTGAATGATGGTCTTTAAAAGAGAAGCATAAAACAAATTTAAGTGTTGCTAAGATAAGAGTGCTTCGGTGGATGAGTGGCTTGACACTTAGAGATAAAATGTAAAATGAATATAAGTGTGATAGGGTTGATGTTGCTCGTGGACAAGATTAGAGAGAGACGCCTTAGATGGTTTGGTCACATTAAACACCAACCACTAATGTTCTGGTTAGGAGAGTAGATGTTTTAGCTTCGACTTATGTTAAGAAAGACAGATGTAGTCCTAAAAAGACCTGGGCGTATTGTATAAAAAATGTTTTTAATTTATTAGAATGAAATGAAAAAAGGACATTCAATAGGACACAGTGGAGAAAAAAGGATTCATGCAGCCGACCCACTTGGTGGGATTAAGGCGTGTTGTTGTTGCTGTTTTTGAGAAACCAGAGTTCAAACGTTTAAACTTAAAAAACTTGGTCTGGCTTGGTTTCTTTGAGAAATGTAAATAAAGTAACCAAGAGGGTTTGCTTGGGATCACTTTTATTTTTTGTTTTTTATTTTATTTTTTTTTATTTTAAAAACATTTTTCTTTAGTGCATTTTATATGCTTTATTTTTTATTTTCAAAACAAATTAATTTGTTTTTAAAAAAACCCTTTTTTAGTATTTCTAAAAACAACTAACCTGTTATAACATATCAAAAATGTTTTATTTTAAATAAAAAAGACAAAAAAAAAAAAAGTAAAAAGAAAAAAAAAAATCTAAAGTCATCCCAAACTGCCCCTAAACTCTCAGCTTAACTTGCGTTTTGCTCAAACCCACCCACTTTATTAAACTTCATTTCTGGATATAATCATGTTAAGAATAGATGGGCTAATGCTATAAGAAAATTAGACTATGACCTTCTTGGACATAATATTGTTTGTGTTTGTATGTGTTTGTGTTACCATTTTAGGGCATTTACATACATACCACCCAATTCCTACTAATTTTCATATCTAACATCTAAATTTTACCATTTACATTTATACCACTGAAATATTTCACATCACATCAAATGTAACACCAAATTAGCTTTTAAAAAGTGAAATACACGTTTTCAATACATAGGAATTGAGTGGTATGTATGTAAATCTTCATACTATTTTTGTGGGTTTTGAAACCATCCCCTTTTTATTTAAATGACATCATGATTACTCCCACTAGTTTTTAAAATTTGGCTGTGTGACTTTTAAGTTGTTTTTGATACATTTTTCTTGTTCAATTTGCCAGATGTGTGATTTGCCGGTTGGATTACGCAGATGGCGACACTTTAGTTATGCTTTCATGCAAGCATAATTACCACACAGAATGCATAAATAATTGGCTTCAAATCAATAAGGTACTTTCTGTCTATTTATTTGTAATGCATATGCATTTTTGTATCTGAAATACGTGAGGCAATCGGACTAGATATGCCTGTGCTTTTAGGAATTTTGTTTTTACTGTCCAATTTGTTTTGGGGTATTTATGTATATATCACCCAATTTTTATATATTTACATATCTAACACCTAAACTTTACTTTTTTACATTTATGCCATGCAAATTTTTTAGATTTACATACGTACCACTCAATTTCTGTATTTGCATATCTAACATCTAAACATCAATTTTTACATATATACCACCGTACCTCTATTCATTAAAAGGTGTCTTTCACTTTTAAAATGTTATCAATGTGGTATTTTTGATGTGATGTTGAAGGTTTGGGCAGTATAATTTTAAAATGCAAAATTTAGGTGTTAATGCGTAAATACATGGGCGTTAAATATGTAAATTCTATATACTCTATCACAATTGGAAAAATTTTAGTGGATGTTTTATTATGAATATATTCTGTTTCTCATATCACATTTTGATGAGCAACTCCATTCAAGCTATGATAAAAATGAAGACATTTAGGGTCTATTTGGGGTTGCTGCAGCTTATCTAGATAAGCTGCTGATCAACTGCTGATGTGGATAAGCTGGTTGGTTGTTTGGTTTGCGTGTTTGGAAAACAACTAATTTGCAGCTGTTTCTGGATAAATGACCATTATGCCCCTGATCCAGATAAACTGGCTAGCTATTTGGTTTGTGCTTTTAGAAAACAGTTGATTTGCAGTTGTTTGTGGATAAATGATCATTCTGTTTTTGTTTAGTAATGATGTTTGCAACAAAACTGTCATGACTATATATTTGATAGTTTAGAACGAAAAAACACTTATAACAGTACAAAAAAAGAAGTGACACTTCTCCGGATCGTCTACCCACCTGAAGAAGTCACGCTTCTCCGGAAGGTCTGCCTGCCGCGGGCACCTGTAGAATTCTCTCCTATAGCTATGTACTCGAAGTGACGTCAGCAATGAAGTTTGTACTCTATAGTGACAGAGCACTCGTGAGGAGGTCATTGAAATTCTGAAGCTCATCTTCCTTCAAAGATACAAGAGAACACTCATTAGTCATAACAAAGAGATGAAATTCGTTGGATAAATATACAACAAAATGGAAATAAATGGAAACCATATTGAATATACAAGTATAAATTAACCTAAAAAATAAGCGGGCGTGAGGGCTCAGAGAACTCACTACACCAACCAACGAATCTGTCACTACAAGAAGATAGTAGACCTTGTAAAAAAACATAGTTCTTGATTGCCTTTTACACACTTAAAACCAACCTCGCGTGTGTTACATATGCATATTACCAAAAATGGTCATCTAGAAGATCTTCGAAAACCATATTGTCGAAAATATAAGAGGAATTCGGTTGACTTCATGAGGATTTCACATGTGATACCAATCAACAACGACTGATAGACTATTCGAAGAACTCAAAAGGTCAAATGTCTCATCCTCGATCTCAGAAGGCCACAAAAAATAAAGAAAATGACGAAGAAATAATGCAAACTCGTGAAATTTACAAAACCAAAGAAAAAAGCAGGCATGAGGGCTCAGAGAACTCACCACAACAAGCAACGAATCAATCACTACAAGAAGACGGTAGACATTGTAAAAAAAAAGGAATTCGGTTGTCTTTATTAAAATTTTACATGTGACACTAACCAACAATGCCTGACAACCCATCCGAAGAACCTAAAAGGTCAAACGTCTCATTGTCAACCTCACAAGCCTAAAAAAAGGGGGCAAAAGAAGCTCTTTCAAATTTGTGAATAATATAAAATTAAAAGTAACAATGATACAACAAACATAAAACAAAATTATTATTGAACCATGTGGAATGTCCTAGCTTCTCACCGACCCATTTATCACCAATGAAGGACGATGCCATGCATGGAGTTCGATTCATGATAGAGTGGTAGTATTCGTACAACATCATCATAATTGTCGCAATAACTCTCCTCCGGCGAAGTCGCTGCCAATCCATTTTGCAAAATTGTTTTCTTAAAAGAAAATATAGAAAACTAAATAGTAATTGCTCCATATCAGAAATAACTACATGACAACATATTTTTATTCACAAAGGAAAGAAACAGGATTCGAATAAAAAAAAACTGCGGAAAAAAAAACAAGTCAACAAACAATGACATCACAAAATCATTTTTCCATAGACGAACGTAAATATTGGACATGAATCTTGGAGCACAGTTTCATGAATATCTGCCTGCGTGTTGGGTCCTCAAGTAACTTAATGGAGTTTATATACAGCGTCGTATCAGCCAAAACTTCAGGACATCTAAAACTCTAAGAAAGTTATCTATAGTGGTGTCAGTTAAAGGACTGGGTTGAGCTGCACATACTTAGCATCTTTTTTTTTTCCACCCTGGGCCGTTTTGATTGGCATTTGGACTCGATATCCCTGAAGTTTATGTGCGGTCCTTCACCTGACTCAGTAACCTGTTTGGCTACCAACTCATTTGGTATGCCTGCAAACCCCTGCTCACTTGGGTTGAACGAACACATGCCCGTCGTGACAATCCTTCTAAACATTAGGTTCTACTTATCATCCAGGTCTGACCCAGTGCCACTCACCTTGAATTTTTTTACGAGTGGGATTGCCTGTAAAGTTCGGAGAAACATATTAGTTAAAACGAAATAACATGGATGACGAACGAAAATACAAGCATTTAGAGTTATACATATTACCTATAACTTCTCATTCTACAATTACCCTAAAGTATCAATGGTTTGTTTGATAGGATTTCAACCTAATTTTGTGGATCTCCATTTAAGTTCCTTCCATAACTTTCAAGTTTTTTTTTGATTGAACCACAGGTTCTTGAATTTTAGTCTGTCATACTCTCTTCTTGTCAGTTATTTGAGCCTCTTCTCAATATTCTGCCACTCATCATTGTTAAAGCACGTGGTTGGTCTATTTTTAAACTCAATCTCTTTAATACATAGGTTGCAAAATATGTATGTGACTTTCTTATCCCACATTGCCGATGAAGTCACTTCTTTGGTATTAACCATATTCAAACTAATAAACAAAACAAATCAAGAAAGATACTCATAATGACAGCAGAACAAAGAACATGATAAAAAATTAAGTGCCAAGAGAAATAAACTCCTAAAATTAAAAAAATTAAACTGAAACATGAAAACAAAATTTTGAAGAAACAATAAGAAACCGCAATCACCGAAAAGTACAAAGAGACACACACCCAAGTCAAACCACCATCACCAACACCCAACCATCAACACCGACATCAACACCCAACAGTAGAGAGAGCTACACAATCAAGTCCAACCACTAACACCAACACCCAACCACCAGTACCAACACTAATCAGTGGAGAGAGCCACACACAACCAAGTCAAACCACCATCATTAACATCCAACCAGCAGCACCTACACTAATCAGTAGAGAGAGAGCTAACCCCCAACCACCGTCACCAACACTAATAGTAGAGAGAGATAGACATACTCGAGTCAAAGCACCATCACCAACACCCAACAATAGAGAGAGNAGATATACATATTACCTATAACTTCTCATTCTACAATTACCCTAAAGTATCAATGGTTTGTTTGATAGGATTCCAACCTAATTTTGTGGATCTCCATTTAAGTTCCTTCCATAACTTTCAAGTCCTTTTTTGACTGAACCACAGGTTCTTGAATTTTAATCTGTCATACTCTCTTCCTGTCAGTTCTTTGAACCTCTTCTCAATATTCTGCCACTCATCATTGTTAAAGCACGTGGTTGGTCTATTTTTAAACTCAATCTTTTTAATACATAGGTTGCAAAATATGTATGTGACTTTCTTATCCCACATTGCCGATGAAGTCACTTCTTTGGTATTAACCATATTCAAACTAATAAACAAAACAAATCAAGAAAGATACTCATAATGACAGCAGAACAAAAAACATGATAAAAAATTAAGTGCCAAGAGAAATAAACTCCTAAAATTAAAAAAATTAAGCTGAAACATGAAAACAAAATTTTGAAGAAACAATAAGAAACCACAATCACCGAAAAGTACAAAGAGACACACACCCAAGTCAAACCACCATCACCAACACCCAACCATCAACACCAGCATCAACACCCAACAGTAGAGAGAGCTACACAATCAAGTCCAACCACCAACACCAACACTCAACCACCAGTACCAACACTAATCAGTGGAGAGAGCCACACACAACCAAGTCAAACCACCATCATTAACATCCAACCAGCAGCACCTACACTAATCAGTAGAGAGAGAGCTAACCCCCAACCACCGTCACCAACACTAATAGTAGAGAGAGATAGACATACCCAAGTCAAAACACCATCACCAACACCCAGCAGTAGAGAACAACGAGCCATTTTGACAACTCTATTGCTGGTGGTTGGGTGTTTTTGATGGTGGTTTGACAAGGTTGTGTGTCTCCGCGATGTTATCCATAGAATAACACTGAGTAACACTGCAGAATATCGCGATGTTATTTATGGCGTTATTGGTGTTATCGATGTTAATCCGCGACGTTACACCGCGGAATAACACTGAGTAATAACGTAATAACACCCGAATAACATCACGATGTTATTTTGCGGTGTTACGCAGTGTTATTACGCGGAATAACACTAATAACACCAGTAACACTGAATAATACCGCGGTGTTAGTATTATTCCGCGAAGAATGTTCTACCAAGTCTATTTCGAGCNCACCGCGGAATAACACTGAGTAATAACGTAATAACACCCGAATAACATCACGATGTTATTTTGCGGTGTTACTCAGTGTTATTCCGCAGAATAACACTGTGAATAACACCGCGGTGTTAGTATTATTCCGCGAAGAATGTTCTACCAAGTATATTTCGAGTCGAACACAAACATAAATATGTTATTCGAGCTGAACACAAACACAATGTTCACGAACCATTTGGAAAACGAGCCAAATTGGAACGAGCCGAACACGAGCCGAGGCTCAGCTCGCTCAAGCTCGGCTCGTTTACAACCCTAACTAGCACTGACACTACTCAGTAGAGAGAGACAGATGCACCCAAGTCAAACCATCATTACCAACCCCCAATCACCACCACCTACACTAATCAGTAGAGAGAGCGCCAACCCCAACCACAGGCACCAACAGTAATCAGTAGTGAGAGAGACATACACACCCTATTCAAACCACCATCACTAACCCCAAACCATCAACACCAACATAGAGACGGATACACACAAACAAGTCAAACCACCATCTCCAACACCCAACCACTAACATCAACACTAATCAGTGGAGAGAGCCACACCAGCTCCAACAACAACATCATACAGTAGAGACAACCACACCAACACCAACAACAATACCATATGGTAGAGAGAACCGCAGCAGCACCAACAACAACACCTCACAACAACAACAATCTCAACTCCATATAAATTCCAAGTATTCAAGTGTCACAAGTTCAACAACCAACGAACCACACATTCACTAGCATTAAAACCCCACAACACTAGCGCCAACCTCAACACCATAACAAGTGTCACAAGTCCAGCCACTATAATAAAAGAAAGCAACAATTCGAACAGATCAGCCAAAACAAATATTCTTTGGCTGATCTGTGAACCAAAGAGCCAAATAACTCGCGAAAAATTGGCTGATATGTGCGAAAAATTGGCTGATATGTGAACCAGAGAGCCAAAAAATCACACAGTCACCAACTACCCCTCTCGCCTGTTCTGCTTCCTTCACATATAGCAATTGAAATAGATCTAAACTCATTGCTAATTCATTGCAAGATAGCTAACCGATCTCGCCATAAGCATCCATGAGAGAGAACAAAGCATGGTGGCATGGCTTATCCAAGCCAATAAACACTTAAAACATACGTTGTGCCAAACACATTCAAAATGTCAAAAAATCGCAAATCGGGAATAAGCTGCTCCATACAGCCATAGGAACGCGTAACA
>JXCR01112639.1:36618-62429 GCA_002079205.1 Phalaenopsis hybrid cultivar | reverse complement strand
GGCTTTTCCGGCCACTAGGCTGGCCGGCCGGCCAGGGGGAGGTGGCTAGGAGCTCAGGGAACCTAGAAGAATCCATCACAGCAATTTAATGCAAATGTGTTTGGATTTGGCAAAGATATCCTAAGCATGTGCATTTTTGGAGATAAGATCCCTTAATTTGGGGAACCTTTGATCCATGGATTGATTTAGATGGTTTCATGGTGTTTGGACTGGTCACTAAGTCCAACTAATGGTTGTGGTGGAGTTAATTTGGTGGCTTTAAGGTGGTTAGGTCACATTTAGTGTATGGGTCCAAGTGGGTGCAAATCACCAAAACTTGGGTTTGGGCTAGGTTAGCCATGTCAATTGGCTCAATTGATTGTTGCATTTGGTGTAGATGATTACAAGGAACAACTTTGGTGAAGGATGGAAGTGGTTTAGAGGTTAATTTGAAAGAATTTTGAACTTTAATCAATTTGTTTAGGTTGGGCTAAGCTTGGGTCTAGCTTGGGTTAGCCTTGGGCTAAGTCCAAATTGATTGTTGTAAATGTTAAATAGAGACCTCATGAATAGTTTCCAACATGATTTGGATGCCAATTTGGAGGTTAAGGCAATCAATTGGGTGAAATTTAGGGACTTAGCGAATTTGGGGCTAAATTTGGGAATTTTGGATTTAGACCCAAAATCAAATGGATTTGAGGCTTCACCAATGCCAATTGATGGTTGATTTTGATGTATAGAAATTTCATAAAAATTTTTCAATATTAATTGAGGCCAATTGACTAGGCTATGGGTTTAATTTGGTGAGATTAGGTCATGTAGTCAAAATTGGGGTTTTGACCTAAATCAAAATTGGGCTTAAATCATGGACCAATTGAGCTTAGATTTGGTTTATTTTGGTCATATAAAAAGTGAATTTGAGTTTAGGATTCGAATTGGGGTCAATTGAGACCCAAACTGATGGACATTTGAGTTGGATTTGGAGAAATTTGGGTCTTTAAAGGGCAATTTGGGGATTTTGGTTAAAGATGGTCAAATTGGTCAAATTGGGTTATGTGGTAGTTGAGAGAAATGAAATTGGGAATATTTGGGATTTATTGGGATTTTATGGGAGTTTTTGGAATTTTTGGGATTTTTAACCCAAGAGTGGTATTTTGGAAATTAAGGGGTGTTTTAGGGGTAAAAGGCCATGATGGGTATTTTGGTAGATTTGAGGTACCAACCATCACCAACAAACCATGGACCAATGGAAACATGGGTATTTTGGTAGAGTTGAGGTACCAATCATCACCAATAAGCCATGGACCAAAGGAAACTCTGGGTATTTTGGTAGATTTGAGGTACCAAACATCACCCAACAAGCCATGGACCAATGGAAATCCCATTTTGGGTCCTCTACATAGTGGTCTTAGCCAAATCCCATGGACCAATGGAAACCCCATTTTGGGTCCTCTACATAGTGGTCTTAGCCAAACCATAGCCCTAAGACCAATGGAAACCTCATTTTGGGTCCTCTACATAGTGGTCTTAGCCAAACCATAGCCCTAGGAGGGCTAGTAGGTTTAGGGGACCATCTACATGAGTATCCCAAAAGATCAAAGGACCTAGGCTAGAAATTTGAGTTCAGGGTTGTGAGTGATTGTAAGTGCAGATAAGTGTAGTGAGTGTGCCTTAGCTCCAGACCAACACCCAGGGTCAACCCTAAGGTCCAGCAATCCTAAGGGTGACTCATCCTGAGTTTCTCCCACAGTGACCCCACCTACTAAGTGTTTAGAGGTTATGACTAATATGTGGAACTTCAAGCTGAGTGGAGAAGGGTTTAAAATTTCTAGTGGTGAGGGTTCCATGTCTAGTTTTCTAGGAATAGTGAACAAGAAAAGTCCTATGGCTAGACCCTAGGCTACTAAAGAGGAAAAACTAAACCTAAACCAAAAATGAGGTCAACAAATAAACCCCTAATAGTTTTGGTGTGTTAGGCAAGCACACCGCGCATATTGGTGTTGACTGACAAGATCAACAAAATCCAATACAGACTCCTAAGTCAATAAACCCAGAAGTAAGTGTAGAGTTGTGTGTGTGATTTGTTTCTGTCAGGGAATTAGCAGGTGATCGTCTAGTTGAAATCAAGGAGTAGGGACTCTCGTTGGGGATCAGAGAGTGAATTTTGAGCTATGAAATTTCAAAGATTTCCAAAGAATGGGAGTTAAAATGTAAGTGTTAACCCAGAGGTGGAACTTAAAATTCAAATATCAACTCAAAAAGAGAGAGAGTGAGAGAGAGAGAGAGTCGGAGTGTAAGGGCCGACCTCGAATGTAATGAATCAGAGATGTAGGATTGATTCGGAAATGAGGATTGAAATGTAGGTCAATTCTCAAAAGAAAGTATCAGAATATAAGGACCGACCTCAAATGTTATGTATTTTATTTTTGTGATTTTTCTACACAAAGTTATGTACAAGAAAAACAACGCTGAAAAACTGTAAAAGTGTACTTGGCGAGTCTTCTCGTTCCACCACTTGAAATTTAAAGTGCATGTTAAGACAGTTTATGAAGAGCAGGAAAGGTAAAATTTTCCTAACCCTATCTCATATTATGGTGAGTCCCTAAAAGTANAAGCTTAAGTAAATGGAAAATCAAAATAAGCTCAGGAGGAGGAGGAGTTTTATACCTTTGCTCTGAGAAGGGGAGCTTCGATCAGAGGTGCTCGACACGTTCGTTGGGGTCTAAGGAGGCATAGGATTGAGTCCCTGACCTTGGTGTAAGGTCTAGGTATGAATTCAACCAAGCTCAATTTCAGGTGTTGGTCTAGAGCTATGGTAGAGGCTCTCTGGGAAGGGAATTCGATGGGGCTTTGGCTTCTCTCACTCTTTTGAAGATGTGGGCACAAGTAATTGAAGTTTGGTGAAGTGTGAAGGTGTATTGGGTTCTGTCCTGGTTTCTGACAGGATTTCAAGCTCAAAATTTAGCTCCCACAATGGGGATGGATGAGGGAAAATGGTTGGGATGCACTGAGCGGATCTTAGGGAAGCTCGGTGTGAAGTTTGGATAGGCATCTATGAGAAATTTTTAGGACACCTCCCATGGCCATGGGAGATGAGTTTTTATGAATGGCCATGGGGTGGCTCTCAAGGCATAAGTTTGGGTGCATTGTGGTGCTTAGGTGGAGGGAAGAGGAGCTCTTCAATTTGATTTGGATGAGCTAGCCTCTAGGTTTGATTTTGGTGAGGTGCCATGGGGTTGGCCCTCAGTTTTGGGCTTTTCCGGCCACTAGGCTGGCCGGCCGGCCAGGGGGAGGTGGCTAGGAGCTCAGGGAACCTAGAAGAATCCATCACAGCAATTTAATGCAAATGTGTTTGGATTTGGCAAAGATATCCTAAGCATGTGCATTTTTGGAGATAAGATCCCTTAATTTGGGGAACCTTTGATCCATGGANTAATGCAAATGTGTTTGGATTTGGCAAAGATATCCTAAGCATGTGCATTTTTGGAAATAAGATCCCTTAATTCGCTTGGATTTGGCAAAGATATCTTAAGCATGTGCATTTTTGACAACAATTTAATGCAAATGTGCTTGGATTTGGCAAAGATATCTTAAGCATGTGCATATTTGAAAACAGGTTAATTTGGGGGACCTTTGGTCCATGGCTTGATTTAGGTGATTTCATGGTGTTTGGACTGGTAACTAAGTCCAACTAATGGAATGTGCTTTGATTTGGCAAAGATATCTTAAGCATGTGCATTTTTATAAATAATATCCCTTACTTTTGATTTAATGCAAATGTGCTTGATTTGGCAAAGATATCTTAAGCATGTGCATTTTTGGAAATAAGATCCCTTAATTTGGGGTGGATTTGGCAAAGATATCTTAAGCATGTGCATTTTTGGAAATAAGATCCATTAATTTACCTTTGGTCCATGGCTTGATTTAGGTGGTTTCATGGTGTTTGGACTGGTCACTAGGTCCAAATAATGGCTGTGGGTGGCTTTAAGGTGGTTAGGTCACATTTAGTGTATGGGTCCAAGTGGGTGCAAATGACCAAAAATTGGGTCTGGGCTAGGTTAACCATGTCAATTGGCTCAATTGATAGTTGCATTTGGTGCAGATGATTACAAGGAACAACTTTGGTGAAGGATGGAAGTGATTTTGAGGTCAATTTGAAGGAATTTTGAACTTTAATCAATTTGGTCATGTTGGGCTAAGCTTGGGTCTAGCATGGGTTAACCTTGGGATAACGCCAAATTTATTGTTGTAAATGTTCAATAGGGACCTCAGGAAGAGTTTCCAACATGAATTGGATGCCAATTTGGAGGTTAAGGCAATCAATTGGGTGAAATTTAGGGACTTAGCCAATTTGGGGCTAAATTTGGGAATTTTGGATTTAGGCCCAAAATCAAATGGATTTAAGGCTTCACCAATGCCAATTGATGGTTGATTTTGATGTATAGGAATGTCATAAATATTTTTTAACATTATTTGAGGCCAATTGACTAGGCTATGGGTTTAATTTGGTGAGATTAGGTCATGTGGACAAAATTGGGGTTTTGACCTAAATCAAAATTAGGCTTAAATCATGGACCAATTGAGCTTGTATTTGGTTTAGTTTGGTCATATCAAAAGTGAATTTGAGTTTAATATTGGAATTGGGGTCAATTGAGACCTAATTGATGGACATTTGAGTTGAATTTGGGGAAATTTGGGTCTTTAAAGGGCAATTTGGGGATTTTGAGCCCAAGATGGTCAAATTGGCCAAAATGGGTTATGTGGTAGTTGAGAGAAATGAAATTAAGAATATTTGGGATATATTGGGATTTTGTGAGAATTTTTGGAATTTTTGGGCTTTTATGGGGGATCTTCTTCTCTTGATGTTGGGATGGTGTTGGTGCAATTAATTTGAATTTGGTGGAGGTTTGAAGGATGTCATGTTTCAGCCTTGAAATTGAGCTCCAAAATTGAACTCAAGCAATGGATTTGAGTGGCAAAGGAAAGTTTGGTTAAGCTCAAGAGGTCTCCAGAAAGCTCTTGAAGAAGTTTTACAGAGTCTCCCCAAAGAATTTCAAGCTCTCTCTGTTATTCCATGTNAAATTGATTAAGATCAGAGGTTACCCATTTTCCCTCCTTGAATTAGGCCTAAATGTTAATTAAGGCAAGATTCCAAAATTACACATTTGCCCCTAAGGCTCTAGCACTTCATAATTTGTCAAATTAAATTCAAATGACATTGAAATTTTAATCCTACCTCATTCATGGGTCAATTAAGACATCAGAGGAGAGAATGTGACTTTTGAAAATTTAATTTAATTTATACAATTATTTTAATGCAAAAATAGGATCTTTCAAAGGAAATTCCTAACTTGGCCAAGGTAAATTATAATCAATTGAAATTTTTGCTAGAGGTATACCTAAACCAGAGAAACCTTCACAAAAAATTTCATAATTTTTTGAATTCTCTGTGATTTATTAGAATTATTTTAAGTTCCGGGCTATTTAATAAAAATAAAATATTTTAGGTGGTGAAAATTAAGTTTTATATTTTTGAAAAATCTCCCTAAGGTTAGAGAACTGAGAGGAGCAAATTTTATATTTTTCTCATTTTTTCTTGATTTATTGGGAATATTTTAGTGAAAACTCATTTTTAGCCTTTTAAAAATTATTTTTAAGCTTTGAAATTATATATCTTTATTTAGAAAGTCAGGAAAAATATTCTAATTGTTCCTAAGTGATTAGGAAACAATTTAGAGCATTTCCATGAAGTTTTATTACTTTTGTGATTTTTATGAATTTTTAATTATTTAAATATTTAAAATAGGCCAAAAATTAAGTTTTAATTTTAAATATTATTTTATTTTTGTAAAATATCCCTGATCACAGAGAACTCAAAAAAACTGAGTTTCATAATTTTTTGAGTTATATTTTGATTTTTAAAAAATCATTTAAGTGTTAAGAGTGGTATTTATCTTTAAAAATCAATTTAAGTTATTAAATGAACTCAAAATATTTTAAAACTTTTATGATGAGTTCTCTGGATCATAAACCACAGTGGAGATCAAAAATCAACTCATTTAAATGTTTATCTTTTCCAAAATTAATTATTTTAGTGATTTAGTATTTGAAAAATTTAAGGATTTCTTAAATGACTTGACCTATGAAATTATTCCCAAAGGTTTTTCTAGTCATGGTGGACTTCCAAAATTTTCTTGGGATTTAATAATAATATGCTAATTTCCATGATTATTTTAAGGAAATGATGTGAAATAACTTGAAAAATATGGATATCTGTATAGGAACCTCATCTCACTTTGGAAAAATCAGAGAATGTCCCCTCTTACAGAGGCTACAATATGTCAAAATTCCAAGCCAAGGTGATGTGACAATATGCATGAATAATCAAATGATTCCAAATAGTATTTGATTAATTAAAAATATTTTATGCATCAAATGGGCTTGAAAATTATTCCACATTATCCCTGTTCACTGAGCAAGAGGGTATTTTTATTTTATTTTTGTGATTTTTCTACACAAATTTATGGATTTTATAAGTTTGGGGGTATTTAAATAAATAGAAGCTGAGCAAGAGGGTATTTTTATTTTATTTTTGTGATTTTTCTACACAAAGTTATGTATTTTCAAGGGTATTTTTATTTTATTTTTGTGATTTTTCTACACAAAGTTATGTATTTTTGAAGTTAAGGGTATTAAAGAATCAAAGAAGGTGTCAGAATGTAAGGTCCGACCTCAAATGTAAAGAATCAAAAATGTAGGACTGATTCAGAAATGAGAACTGAAATGTTGGCCAATTCTCGAAAGAAGGTGTCGGAATGTAAGGTGCGACCTCAAATGTAAAGAATCAAAGAAGGTGTATGATGTAAGGTCCGACCTCAAATGTAAAAAATCAAAATGTAGGACTGATTCGAAAATGAGAACTGAAATGTAGGTCAATTCTTGAAAGAAGGTGTTGGAATGTAAGGTCCGACCTCAAATGTAATGAATCAGAAATGTAGGAGTAATTCGGAAATGAGAACTGAAATGTAGGTCAATTCTTGAAAGAAGGTGTCGGAATGTAAGGTCCAACCTCAAATGTAAAGAATCAGAAATGTAGGACCGATTCAGAAATGAGAACAAAAATGTAGGTCAATTCTCGAAAGAAGGTGTCGGAATGTAAGGTCCGACCTTAAATGTAATGAATCAGAAATGTAGGACTGATTCGGAAATGAGAATTGAAATGTAGGTCAATTCTCAAAAGAAAGTGTCGGAATGTAAGGTCCGACCTCAAATGTAATGAATCAAAAATGTAGGACTGATTCGAAAATGAGAATTGAAATGTAAATATCAATTCGAAGGTGAAAGAATTGAAATGTAGGTATCGATTCAAAGATATGAGAATTGAAATGTAAGTATCAATTGTGAGATGAAAGAAATGAAATGTAGGTATCAATTCAAAGATGAAAGAATTGAAATGTAGGTATCAATTCAAAGATATGAGAACTGAAATGTAAGTATCAATTCAAAGATAAAAGAATTGAAATGTAGGTATCAAGTCCAGGAGAGAGTCAAAATTTAGGTATCAACCTCAAAATGTGAGAATCAGGATTTAGGTACTAATTTGGAGATTGTGATTTGAAATTTACAAAGAGCTTGTGATGTTGAATTTGTGGTAGTGTGTCATGTGGAATTGTTGATTTTTTTTAAGGAGATTTGTAAAGCTTTGTGAGTTTTTGCGTAGAATGTGACATTCTACGAGGATGTGTAGAGAGTTAATGAAGGTAACCATGGTTGTACTGCGTGCACAAAGAGTAGGCAATTCCGAAAAAGGAAGTATCCACTCAACAGGTTTGTTTTATTTTCTTGTTGTTTTCATCACAATTGATTTTTCAAAAATGCATTTTTTTAAAATTTTTAATTTTAATTGGTTGATTTTTTAAAAGAAATTTGTTTTATTATTCACTCATTTATGATTATCTTTCATTTGTGTTTTATTTATTGTTGAAAATTTGTCGTTTCGTTCTTTGTTCATTGGAAATCTGAACCATCACATGGTTCGCGACTTTCATCCATCGCACAAAAGGCAATTGACAAAAAGGCACAACTTGAGAAAAATTTCCATTAGTCTGCTTCAATAAAGATGCAAGAGATCAAACATAGGCTAATGCCTCAATTTTCCATTAATTTGCTTCAATAAAGATGCTACAGATCAAATATAGGCTAATGCCTCAAAGAAGTACATCATGTAATACATGCTGAAATGCATTGAGAGTCATCTCAAGATATGAGTACATCATAGACTGATTACATCAGATACATGTCATGCTTGTTAGAGAAAAGCAAGTGAATCCTTTGCACTTGGTATATCGAGCTCTTGATCAAGCAAACCTTCTGAGTCATTGTCCAGGATAAGAGGTCCCTTTGCATGTATTCAGAGGTACAAACTTCTCATAGCCCATAAGGAAACAGTTCTTCCAACTCCGGGTCTTGCTGGAATCCATATGGTATCTTACTGTCATCCATTCTGCGGAAGGTAACGGACACCCTACGGTGTCGTACTCCTGCAATGCAGTGCTTGGCCACATCTGCACCGTTTCCCTTGAGAACAAGTACTGAACCAATTGGAAGAGGAATCTCCACAGCTCCTCTGAATTCACTAGGGCCGATTATATCGATTTCTTTTCCAAACAAAATATTGCTCTTACTCATGAACGAGACCGTGCAGAAAGGCCTCATAAAGTCATGATGGTCAATGTGCAGAGGAATGCAGTCACCTTATTCATAAATGTTGATGATGCAACTATTAGGAATGCAAGTGACGGGTAGGATATTCCACTTGACCATTCTCATTATCATCCACTTTATCATCGGGGGTAACCGATCCACTTGGTCGTATTTGAGGATCCCAGGAGGATTCCCTTGTCTGTTGTTTGTAAAATTGTAGCAACATCTGCACTGGATGGTGATTCTTCCCTTTCCTCGCATCCATTTCTTCAGCTCAGAGTACGTTCTTTCCATGAGAAGGCCTACTCGACCTCTATCTCTTAAATCAAAGATGCAGTCTGGGATGCTTCTTTCATCAGTTTCAGAGAAAACCCTGGTATATAGCTCTAGGCCTTCCAATATGTTGATAAACTTTCCTTGAACCTCTTTATAGAACTCAAATTTTCTTTTGTTTACCTTGCTTATTTTGTAGTATTCTACCATTCTGGGGGTTGGCAGTTGCCTGGGGCATTCTTTCCTCCGGGCCTCGGCGAAAATCCGAACTAGCGTTGGCCGATCCAGAATATCAGATTCAGCCTCAAGCGGGATGTATGATCCTGGGCTCCGCGGTGAGCTTTGATCCGTCCCCAGTGGGGCATACGGCTCATTTACCACAAAATTTGGAGTCTGAGACTCGTTGGTGCTTGTAGTGTATTCTTCTAAGGTACTGAAATGTTGTAGATGTAGAACGTTGCAGTCCGGGCATTCTACAAATGCGCCCGTTAATGATGTCCTGGCTGGTAGACATTGCATGTTGGGCAACCTCTGCACAAGATATCTGGGACCGGGCGTACATCTGATCATGTCAGAAATCCTGACTCTTCATCTGTAGTGGGCAGGCTGGCAAAAGTCTCTCTCAGATCTGGATCGTAGATATGTCCCTCAAGAATGCGGGTAAGAAAACTGCTCACATTTCTTTAGCATTTGCGTTCCTGTCGCAGAAAGGCTCTCGGTTTCTTATGGCTTGCATTTCTGCATTGCATTCTACGGAGTGGAGTATTTGGTAGTTGTTCACTTTGGGCAACTATTAAGCCCCTTGATGGAGTAGCTATCAGAGTCAGCTGGGCCCCTCCATCGGATCTTGTTCTGCTATCACGTTTTTACCCTTACGTGACACACCCTCTTGAGTGGTCACCCTCAACAGTGAAGGTAGTCCCTTCTTTTCTTCATTGTTGACTATGCCCATCAGAGGACCGTCGTAGTCCTTAACAATCTGGTTGAAATCCATGTCAAAATTTATGACATCTCCTTGTGGGGCAATCTCGTCATTCAATGCGAGGTTCCAGCCATCTTGGAAGGCAAAGATCAGTCTCTATCCTGACATTTTTCTGCAGACAACAGAAAGAAACGTCAATGGGCTGAAGTTTGGCATGAACAAGAACAAAACAGAGTATTTATTAAAGTAAATTTAGTTTGTTTTGATGAAAAGTATTACTTATTTTATGTGTGAGTTTTGTTTTAATTTAATGGAATTTTTAAATTCAAAAGTAGAAATGAGAATGTGTGAAGTTCAAAAAATTTTTTTTGAACATTTTCATTATATTGAGGTTAATTACAAAATTTGGACCCGGTCATAGACATATGACCATATAGATAACCCTAAAACAATCAAGGTTTCAAAATTTTCAAAGCAAGCGGAGGCAAGCAGAGGTAAGCGACATTAAGCAGCATCAGGTCGCGTAATAGTTTTCAGGTATCATCCATTTATCGGTAACATGGGTCTTTCACCCTGGAAGTCCGCTAACTGGTAGGCTGCTCCTGTATAGACCTTCTCAACGAAAATGGTCCCTCCCAAGTTGGCTCGAATTTGCCACTTATTTTGCGGCGAGCAAGAATAGGTCTTTTGAGCACGAGTACAAGGTCACCAATTTTGAATGTCCTTGGGTGGACCAATTTGTCATGGGCTTATACAATCTTTGCCTGGTAGAGCTCCAAATTTTGCTGCGCTTCCAATCGTTTTCCCTCGAGACTCTCCAGTTCTTCAAGACTGAGTTTTGCGCTTTCTTCTGTAGTAAGTTGGTTGGCAACGGCAACTCTGTGAGATGGTTTCTAGATCTTTAGCGGCAGCACGGCCTCAGTCCCGTATACGAGCATATAAGGTGTACACTGAGTGGGAGTCCTGAAAGTCATCCGGTAGGCCCACATGGCTTCTAACAGCTTGTTATGTCAATCCCTTTTATTTTCATCCAGTATTTTCTTCAAAATTTGTACTAGTGTCTTGTTGAAAGCTTCCGCCAGACCATTCGCTATGAGATAGTAAATTGTAGAGTATCTCCAATCTATCCCATGTCTTCTGATGAAATTGTTGATCTTTATGCTTTTGAAAGCTGTCCCATTGTCAGAGATTATTCTTCGCGGTACTCCGAAACGGTAGATGATTTGGCTTTTAAAAAATTGAAGGACCTGCTGTGCCGTAACCTCACGTAGCGGTACTGTCTCTGCCCATTTGGAGAAGTAATATGTAGCGGCAAGTATGAATCTGTGCCCTTTAGAAGATGGAGGGTCTATCGAACCTGTTATGTCTGTGCCCCAACACTCGAACGGCCACGAGGCAACAGTTGGGTGTAGCACATTCGGAGGCTGGTGTAAGACCACCCCATCCACTTGGCACAATCGGACATCATTGTTGGCCAATAATTTCCAAGTCTTTTAATCTTCATTTTCATTTTTGGTCCCGACTGGTGAGTGCCACACAATCCGACATGTACTTCTTTGACAATATTCTGTGCCTCGGCTCTGCTCAAACACCGTAGCCAAATTTGGTCCGAACGATCTTCTGTAGAGAACATTTCCCACCAAGGCGTAAGACATGGCCCTTCTTGTGATGTGGTGTGTCTCAGATTTTCCCTCTGGCAGCTTTCCAGTATGCAAATATTCTATTAATGGCTTGCGCCAATCTTTGTTGATTTCTGCAACTGTATTTATTATTTCTTCGCTTCCAAGCTTGTGTAGAGTTTTGAAGTTGCTTTGAGACAAGCCTCATCTTCCTTGCACCATGACTTTGATGGAATCCTCCAGGGGACACGCCATTTCTTTAGCGAGTTTTGCTAAAGCGTCGACATGAGCATTATCTCCCCGAGGAATCCGATAGAAAGTCACCTCAGGAATCTGCTCAAGGAGCATCATTGCGTACAGATGGTATTCTGCTAATCTTGGTTTCAAAATTCTATATTGTCCGACAACTTGCTGGAGGACAAGTCGAGAATCACCATAAATGGCAATGTTCGTTATATCCATCAAAATTGTCAATTCCAATCCGGTGATTAAAACTTCATATTCTGCTTCATTTTTGATACATGACTCCGTCATGTGGTACGAAAACCTCAACATACCCTTATCTGGCGTGATAAAGATCAAACCAATCCCTGTCTTGCCTCGTATAACTGTGCCTGATCCCTTGTCTTTCCTGGCTGACGAGGCACCATCGAAGTACATTTCCCAGCACAGCGTACTGGAAAATTCCATTTGTAGTATCTGCTCATCTGGTAACTCGTCATTAAGAGAGGACCCAACTGACAATGGGTGTGCAGTGAGAAAGTCTGCCAAAATTTGTCCCTTGATAGCACGGAGGGGCAGAAAAGATTTATCAAATTGCAATGAGATCATTGACCATCTCGCTAAACGTCCGGAGAGTGTTGGTTGGGTCATCAAATATTGCAATGGATTAACTTTAGAAATTAGGGTAATCTTGTGAGAAAGCATGTAATGTCTAAGTTTTTGAGCGGAGAAAATTAGTGCATGGTTCTCAATAGGTGGGTACCTTACCTCCGTCGGTATTAGACAACCACTCAAGTAGTAGAGAGCATTTTCTTTTCCCTCCTCATTGACTTGGGCTAAGAGGGCTCCAAGAGAGTCTTCCAAAGCCGCGGTATAAAGTATCAACGGTTTCCCTGGGATAGGGGCTACCAAAATAAGAGGTGTCATTAAATATTGTTTAACATCCTCAAAGGCCCATTGACATTTTTCTTCCCAAATAAATTTTGAGTCCTTTTTAATTAATGCTGAGAAAGGCTGACACCTACCTGAGAGATTAAAAATAAAGCGTCTCAGATATGCCAACTTCCTCGGGAAGGAACGTAGTTGTTTCAAGGTTTTAGGGGAGGTATTTCTAAGATAGCTTTAACCTTATCCGGGTCGATCTCAATTCCCCGATAACGGACAACGAATCCTAGAAATTTCCCAGAGGTGACGCCAAAGGCGCACTTTAGGGGATTCATTTTAAGGTTATATCGTTGTAACCGTTCAAACACAATCCTCAAATCATACAAATGGTCTACTTTTTGTTTACTTTTGATGAACAGATCATCTACGTAGCATTCTACTTGATTGTGAATGAGGTCGTCAAAAATCTTCGTCATTGCACGCTGATATGTCGCTCCGGCGTTCTTTAGGTCGAACGACATCACTGTGTAGCAGAAATCCAATTGGTGTTCTGAAAGCTGTAAGCGTTGCATCTTCGGGAGCCATCTTGATTTGGTTATACCCAGATGATCCTTCCATGAAGGAGAAAATTTCATGTGTTGAAGCGATATCCACCATCATTTCCGGTATAGTTAGTAGAAACTCGTCTTTCGGACACGCCTTGTTTAAATCTCTAAAGTCGACACAAACGCCGATTTGTCCATTTTCTTTTTAACCAGTACAATATTGGCTAACCATGTGGGGTACTGCTCTTCTTTAATGAAGTTGGAGTCTATCAACTTCTTCACCTCGGCGATGACTTGTTGTTCTATCTCGAGGCGCATTCTCCTTGGAGCTTGTTTTACTGGGGTTACAATCTTGTCCACCCCAAGTTTATGGACTACAACTTCTGCTGACAATCCTGGCATTTCGTCAAACCTCTATGCAAGCAATCTTTGAATTCTGCTAATAGTTTGACCAGTTCTGCAGATTCTTCGTCATCAAGTAGAGAACTTATAATTGTAGGTTGAGGTCGTTCTTTAGTCCCGAGGTTAATTTCATCGATAGTGGATTTAATTTCTTCCTCAAATTCTGGCGGAGCATCTCCTATTGGTTGATCAGTAGAGTCATCATCTATATCGAGACAATCTTTTTCTGACTCACTAGTAACAATCATGCAAAATTCAAAATCATCGACTGGTCCAACTGTACCAAATCTGAGACTTCTTTTGAATTGGGAGCTCGTCTTTTAGTATTCCACATTTTTTCAAAGAGTTGAAATTTATCTTTTGGCATTTGTTTTGGTAAATGTCCCTGTTGAATTAACTTTTGAACACAAGGCAAGAAGTAACCAAAAGGCAATTCCATTAATTCATTAGAATCAACATCCAAATTTACATATTTTTCAACCTCAATAGAGGTAGAAGCACGGTAAAATTTGATCGGCTTTGAACCAACACTACGGACTTCCTTGACCTCTAAACTCTCAACCTTTTGAGGGAGAATCGGAGTGAGGGTCATAGTATCCACATAGTGGTTTATCCGATCATACATTATTCCATATTTATTATTCTCCATGTCTTCTAGGGATATCTCATCTTGAGGCTTCTTTTGTTTTGTCATCATTAATTCATCTTCAGAACTGTCTTCATCACCAATGTTGATAGTTGGCCTAGTCCGTTCAACAATAAATTGATCTTTCCTCGTTCGCGTCCCCGACCTTGACCTTGGGTGCGTGAACTAGAATAACCTCCACCAACTCGATGTAGGGGAGTGGTAGAAGGTTATTGAAGCGGAGTTGTATGGCCTCCTTTTTGCGATCCTTCTGAATCTTTATCTTTGTTTGTCAAAATTTCACGCGAGAAGATGGTCTTCTTTGGAGGTGCGTAGTAGGCAATATCTTCATGGATACCAACTTCATGCACTGAAAACGGTTGTAGGTCTCCCTTGATGCAATTTTCTTGACCATCTTTCTGGTATTTAATGCACTGATGTAGGGATGATGGAACCATGTTATTCTCATGAATCCATGGTCGACCCAATAGAGCATTAAAAGAGGTCTCGGCGTTGATGATATGAAATTTAACGGTTGTTACAAGTTCTCTAACCTTCATAAGTAATGAAATTGATCCAAGGGCTCTTTCTTCCTTTTGGTTGAATCCTCTTAACATCGTCTTATCGGGGATGAGCTCCTAAACGTCGAAGTCCAAATATGCTAACGTCCGTAGACTCATCAAGTTAAGAGATGCTCCAGGATCCACTAAAACTCTGGATAACACAAATTTGCCAATGTTGATGGAGATGTAAAGTGGATGGTTGTGGTTGGTGGTACTGAGCGGCAAGTCTTCGTCTTTAAAGGTTACCTCTGACTATTCTCTCAATGAGCAAACTTCATCTGAGGATGTGCTAGCCAACTGAGCTAAGCAAATTTTTGGATCTAGGAAAGCTGTAATTAGAAATTCTCTCATCTCCTTTGACAGGATCAGAGCGACGTAGATGCTTAGTCGGGCAGGCAACTTCCTAAGATGAGCTATCACATTCTAGCCTAATTTGTACGATCTTCCGATTTTATCTTGATTATGTGGTTCTTCCACTGGCGGAGGTGGGGGTATCTCTTCTCGAGTCATTATCTATTTTCCTTTGTCTGCTGGAGCTGTTCTTGGTGGTAACACCTTTCCTCTCCTTAAGTTGACTTCTGTGATTTCTTCTTCTTGAGATATCATTCCTAAATCTTCTGGTGTCTTTTCCTCTTCATCGGAGAGATCTAAGTTGATGGCTGGCGGTGCACCATGACGCTCGAGAGTTGGTTGTTTGTTATCAGTGCCGTCGTAAGCGATATCATTGATGTCTTCTTTAGACTTGACAACAAGTTCATCGGACTCAAGTATAATTTGAGGATCATTTTGGGGATTGAGATCGCAAGTAGCTTAGTTATAATCAGCCACGTTATTACCAGAAATAGTCAAAACGTAGCCGAAATCACAACCATTATATTCATAAGACCCCGGAGGGACAAAAAGATAATCATACAAAGTCAAGGGTTCTAGGACTTTCTTCCCCGAATCCGAGACAAACAATCTAGTAGAGGCAGTCTTTATCCTACCCCCCCATGCTATCGATCTTGATAGTGGCACTCTTCTTTTTCTTGTTCTTTGTCCTGGATGATGACGGATTTTCTGGTGAAATCTTCATCTTGGGCTTAGTGTGTTGCAGACTCTGAATGGAGGCTTGTTTTGATGCAGACTGTAGCTTGTTCAGTTTCTTCTTGGATGATCCGCTCCATACCTCATTCCATCCTTCTTTGGTATTTGTAAAAGCTTGCTTCGATGAATCCTGTATCCGATTGAGGACCCTCTTGAGTTCATCCCAAGTTGTACTCCATCCATCTGTTCCGACATATGGATCAATTGGGGAGATTGACTCGGCTGAAATCATGTTTATGGAACCTTTTTCAGGTTCTCTCAAATATTCCTTCGGGATTGTAATGTTTTCTTCCTTGAGGTTCCTCTCGAGCCAGTCTTTAAAGACGAAGCATTTGTCTATAGTGTGTCCAAGCAACCGGTGGTACGGGCAATAATTTGGTTCATTCTTCTTATTCACCTCTTCAGGTTTCTTCAGATCAGGTAGTTTGAATTATGGTTTCTTCATCAAGCTTTTGAATATTTTAGGTACAGCTTCGTCTTTGAAGAAGTAAACAACTTTCTGTCGCTCTAACAGGGATATTCTTTTACCCGCTATTCGAGGTGATCCCTCCTGAGATGGCCGTTGATTGGATTGATTGCTCTATTTCTGAGGGTACTATGACGAAGACTGACGATGATCTTCTGCATATATCTTTATCGGTTGCTTTCCTTTGTCGATAGTCACGACCACCCCTGATTTCTTTTTGAATACTCTGGTCACCTTCGTCTTTTCATGTGGCTCCATGTGCTTCATTCCTTCTTGAAGAGCTGGCTTTACTAAGTAGCTTCTCGAAGGATTTGATGGTGAGTCCCTTAAGCATGAAAGCTAGTAGCCCATGAATGCTTTCAAGTAGAATATCAATCGTTTGATGTTCCTGTAGCTGAGGTTCACATTTCATGCTAAGGTTTCTCCACCTCAAAATATAGTCTTTCAAGGTTTCACTAGGCTTCTGCTTCTCCATCATGAGTTCTATAATTGACACATGATGTTGTGCCCCAACAAACCATTTCACAAATAACTGTTCCAACTCAGAAAATGTTCTAACTGACCCGTTGGGCAAGTTAGCATACCAGTCGAAAGCAATCCCTGACAAGCTGCTAACGAACTGCTGACAGAGTAGAGCATCGCTATTCCTTATGTTGCCACAATTGGCTCGAAAATGTGCTATGTGTTGTCTAGGATTTCCTGTCCCATCAAATATCTTGAATTTTGGGATTACAAAGCATTTGGGGAAAGGCATGGCATCAAACTCCTCTGGGTAAGGTCTACCCTCTAAAATTGATGCACCGCCCTTAGACTGGGCCAAGGCATCCCGTACTTGTTCAACCATTTTCTTGAACTCTTTTTCTGGCATGGCACTTGATGGGGAATCCTTCTTTGGTTGTTCTTCTTTGTCTGTCGAAGTAGCCTCCCTTCTTTTATCTGCGATGTGTATGATTTCTGACTGATTAATTTCTGGAGAAGCTAATCGTGGTGCTTGCGATTGCCCCTGAATGGTGGCCATGGCGGTCGCACATGCAGTCATCTCTTCTATTCTTTTTTCCAGTAGAACAACTTGCTCATCCCTGAGGAGGATAACCCTATGCAGCTCATCTACGACATTCTCTTCAGTGTGAGGTTGAGCCTTGCGCTCAGATGTGTTAGCTCTGGTTTCAATCACATGGACATCCATGAAATGTTCCTCCAAGTAATCATTGTAATCAAAATCCTTGTTGTCACTATCGACAGAAACTCCGTGTTCTCGAGCTAATTCAAAAATCTTGATCCTGAGTTTCTCAACTTTTTCCTCAATTATCGATTCCTTGATTGCTTTAAGATCTGGAGGACCCTGATGGAAATCCTCAACTTGTTCCTCCATCTCGCTGGTTATTGTCGCGACGATGTCAGATATTTCAGGCACTGGTTTCGCTTTCTGTTGTGCAGGCTCACTGAACTGTATCGGTGCAGCGACCTTGGGTATCCATACCTTCTTTTTCAACGATGATGCCTCAGGACGGGGTGTCTTAGTAGAGACATCGGTATGTCGAGGGAAGGTATGCTCCCCGTGGTGTAGACCGGCTACAGTGTCAGGTAATTGTCTTGTCTTTCATTCCATGATTGTAGGAATAGCGGGTAAACTTCTCGGACCCAGTCTTGACTTAATCGGCCGACGACTTGCGGTCCTCGTGGTGGTTTGATCGGTGGTGACCATAGCAGTATCGACTCGGTTTCCCAAACGGAGTCAGACGGGAACATGGGTCGGTGACTTTATAGTCGACCTATGAGATTTTCTAGCGGACTTAATATCCTTCAAAAGTTCATTCTTCATATGAGGGGAAATTTCATGTCCCACTCGTTTAAGTAATTCACTAACAGAACATCTTCTTTAATAGCAAGCCTTCTGAAGACTGCACTAACTCGGGTGATGGGGATGAATTTCTTTCCCTTCTCACCATGTCCATGAGGTGGTGAAAAGGAATTGTAAGAAAGTTTAGGACCCAGTGCGGGACCCAATTCATGGTCGAAAATGCCCAGGTGCAGTTAATCCACCAACACACCTATTGGGGGTCCGACCCCACATGAAATTTAAAGAGTCTTTAATGGCCTTCTGAACCCCTCTGTTCAAAGATGGTTAAATAGCTAGTCCTGAAGTCCAAGAAGTTAGTCGTACTTTCCCAAGATAGAAATGGGTAAAGTACGCTAACGAAAGAAGGGTAATCTGGTCGAAGAGAGCATAGACATATTACCGATGTGTGAAGATGATATTTCTTGATTTGTATGGAGAGAAAAGCTTGTCCCCATTGGAGTGGCCAGAAGTTGTCGACAATATTTCAGGTTGATCTGTGGGGTTGCCCGTATGAAGCTGTCGGTCGCTGGAATCGAAATCCCGTCACCTGCTTCGAAAGGACATTGAAATATGAAATCAAACTAACTGCATATTTTTAATTATTTAAAATGAAAGAGCATTGTACCTCAAATCCTATACCTATCCCGAAGGATAAACACAAGAATTATGGATGAGGCTCGATCAAATAAACTAGGGAAAGTATGACGTCCGTTTGGTCTGCGAAACCTTTGTATTTGCCGACAAGTTCCTCTATTTAATATAAAAGATTANGACAAGTTCCCCTATTTAATATAAAAGATTAAATAGGGTTTATATTAAGCTAGGTTCGGACATGCTTCCTATAAGGGCAAGCACCTATATTCTTAAATGACCAAAGCCACCTAAGAAGACTCTCGATAAAAATCAAGAAAAATTATCTTCAAAGAATTTCAAAGGGTAGGACTCTTCAACGCTTTTAAATGACCAAAGTCACCTAAGAAGACTCTCGATAAAAATCAGGAAATATTATCTTCAAAGAATAGCTGGGTTTGGACATGCTTCTTATAAGGGCAAGCCCCTATAGTTAATTACATCTTAAATGACTAAAGTCACTTAAGAAGACTCTCGATAAAAATCAAGAAAAATTATCTTCAAGGAATTTCAAAGAGTAGGACGGTTCGAGAAAAGCTTCCTATAAGGGCAAGCCCCTATAGTTAATTACATCTTAAATGACCAAATGGTTCGGACATGCTTCCTATAAGGGCAAGCCCCTATAGTTAATTACATATTAAATGACCAAAGTACCTAAGAAGACTCTCGATAAAAATCAGGAAATATTATCTTCAAGGAATTTCAAAGGGTAGGCTGGGTTCGGACATGCTTCCTATAAGGGCAAGTCCTATAGTTAATTACATCTTAAATGACCAAAGTCACTTAAGAAGACTCTCGATAAAAGTCAAGAAAGTAGTTAATTACATCTTAAATGACCAAAGTCACCTAAGAAGACTCTCGATAAAAATCATGAAATATTCTTAAATGACCAAAGCCACCTAAGAAGACTCTCGATAAAAATCAAGAAAAATTATCTTCAAAGAATTTCAAAGGGTAGGACTCTTCAACGCTTTTAAATGACCAAAGTCACCTAAGAAGACTCTCGATAAAAATCAGGAAATATTATCTTCAAAGAATAGCTGGGTTTGGACATGCTTCTTATAAGGGCAAGCCCCTATAGTTAATTACATCTTAAATGACTAAAGTCACTTAAGAAGACTCTCGATAAAAATCAAGAAAAATTATCTTCAAGGAATTTCAAAGAGTAGGACAAGTCACTTAAGAAGACTCTCGATAAAAATCAAGAAATATTATCTTCAAGGAATTTCAAAGGTTGGACATGCTTCCTATAAGGGCAAGCCACTATAGAACATGCTTCCTATAAGGGCAAGCCCCTATAGTTAATTACATCTTAAATGACCAAAGTCACCGAAATTCCTATAAGGGCATGCCCCTATAGTTAATTACATCTTAAATGACCAAAGTCACCTAAGAAGATCTATAAGGGCAAGCCCCTATAGTTAATTACATCTTAGATGACCAAAGTCACCTAAGAAAACTTCTATAAGAGCAAGCCCCTATAGTTAATTACATCTTAAATGACCAAAGTCACTTAAGAAGACTCCCTTTCTATAAGGGCAAACCCCTATAGTTAATTACATCTTAAATGACCAAAGTCACCTAAGAAAACTCTCGAAAAAATCAAGAAAAATTATCTTCAAGGAATTTCAAAGGGTAGGACTCTTCAACGAAATCGGAAGTAGAGGTGTGAAAGGGGATTGGTTCAAATTTGAAAAATTTTATTATAGAATCCAAAGAAAGAAGAACTAAGGAATGTCATGGATCTAGAGGAGAACCTCGGTGACTTCCCAAACTATCCTAATGTTTGGCTTCAATTTTGAGGAGAAATGTTTAGGCGTTTCATCTTGTCAATTTTATTAGTTAGGGCTTACATTCATGTGAAATGATCACACAAATAACCTGGAAGATGTGAGGGTTTAGGTTGTGATAAATGACAACCTCGGAATCCTAAGATGAGTTAGGACTTATATTGTATATCAGGGCTATGCAAAGGCCTAAAGATAAGGTGAGGATTTATGTTTCATAAGCAAGCAACCTTGAAGTCCTATGACTTTATTATTTAAGTCTAAGGAAGGAAGATTAGTTTAGCTGGGGAAGAAAGGTTTTGTTGTTGAAGATGGTCGTGCTGCCCACTAAGCTAGCTCCAAGCTCCTTGTCACGACGAGTTTGAGTTATCTAGTGCGTCAAGTTATAATATCCGATCAGGTGGCCCTATGGTTAATGTTCTTTAAATTTTATGATGGCATATTAAAGTTGATTAGAGCGACAACAGTTAGGATCATACGGTTCCCTCATTCCGGCACCACTATTTTCTATTGGATTCACTTAGTCCAAATGAACTTACTAAACCCAACTTAATGAGTTCCATAATTTCATTTAAATAGTGGGAAGCCTCGTTAGCAACCGTAGGTTACCTCCTCTGAGGGATTCCCGATCATCTGACAGAGACATCTTAATTTAGTTAAAGTTAGGGTTTCGTGTAATGTTTGTGATTAAATTTTGAGTTGTTTTATATTTTGAATGTTATGGCGATGAATTTTATCTTGGTTGATTTTAGTTTTGGTTTTGGTTATAGTTATAGTTAACATGCAAGTTTATGTAGGTAAATGCAAGCATAAAACATGTAATGAAAAGGCAGAAGAAAGACAGTACTATAAACTGTAAAAGCGTACATGACGAGTCTTCTCGTTCCACCACCTGAAACTTGAAAATGCATGTGAGAGCATTTAAGAAGAGCAGGAAAAGTAGAGTTCTGAGGGGTTTTCCTAACTCTACATTGTATTTTGGTGAGTCCTTAAAAGTTTAATTATCGATGATTTCATTAAGCTAAAAATATTAAGTTTAATAGACCTCTGAGGTATCCAACAAGTTAGGAGAGGGAAGCAGGTCAATGTCTCCCTCCCACCAACTAGTGGGCCTCGAGTCCATTTAAACTCATTATGTTGCTTAATGGTTCATCCTGTGAATACCCTTATTAGTTAAGTTTAATAGGAGTGTGAGGTATCCAACAAGCTAAGAGGGGGAAGCAGGTCCATGCCTCTCTCTCACCAACTAGTGAAAAGTCCATTTAAACTTATTATGTTGCTTAATGGTTCATCCTGTAAATACCCTTATTACTCAGTGAGTATTGCTTATTATGTTGCTTAATAGTTCATCCTGTAAATACCCTTATTACTGAGTGAACATTAGCGTCTTAATTATCCCTAAGGCTTAATGGTTCATCCTGTAAATACCCTTATTACTCAGTGAACATTGATGTCTCAATTATCCATAAGAATAGGGTTGTTCATCCTGTAAATATCCTTAATGCTCAGTGAACATTGATGTCCTAATTATCCCTAAGAATAGGGTAATTATCATTTATCATTTAATTTGAAAATTATGTGGGTGAAGACCCTCGAAGAAGCAAGTTAAAAGAATAGGGTAATTATCACTTGTGATTCAATTTAAGAATTATGTGGGTGAAGACCCTTAAAAAGAATAGGGTAATTATCACTTATCATTTAATTTGAAAATTATGTGGGTGAAGACTCTTAAAGAGAAAATAGGGTAATTATCACTTATGATTCAATTTAAGAATTATGTGGGTGAAGACCCTTAAAGGGAAAATTAGTGTAATTTGGAAACTTAGCCAAATTTTCTTCCTAATTGGGCTTAGTGGTGTGTCAAGGATGTTTCATTTAATTATGTTTATTTCTCTAATCTTCATTTAGTCAATTTTGATTTAGCTTAAGTCACCACTAAACCCTTAAGACCTAGGTGAGTGTCTTAATTAGTTTTGAAAAGGATAAGTTTTAAGTTGTCATGATTCATGATTTGAATTTTATTTGAAAGTCAACATAGGGGTATTAAATTGATTAGTTATTGACTTCAGAAATCACACCCCTAAGTCCATGATCATTTCATTTTAATAAGCTTCCAAATTTTGATAATTTAGAAATTTATTAATGCAATCAAGAAAGTGAGATTGGTTTCTACCAATTAACCCCTTTGTGTTTCAAACATCAAATAAATTGATTAATATTAGAGGTTATCCATTCCCCTCTAACCCCTTTGGGTTTCAAACATCAAATAAATTGATTAAGATTAGAGGTTACCCATTTTCCCTCCTTGTGAATTAAGCCTAACATGTTTAATTAAGGCAAGGTTTCCAAAATTACACATTTGCCCCTAAGGCTCTAACACTTCATAATTAATTAAGGCAAGATTTCTAAAATTACACATTTGCCCCTAAGGCTCTAACACTTCATAATTTGTCAAATTCAATTCCAATGCAAAATACACATTTGCCCCTAAGGCTCTAACACTTCATAATTTGTCAAATTTAATTCAAATGACTTTGAATTTTTTATCCTACCTTATTCATGGGTCCATTAAGACATAAGAGAAGAAAATGTGATTTTTAATTTATATAATTATTTTAATGCAAAAATAGTATTTTTCAAAGAAAATTCCTAACTTGACCAAGGTAAATTATAATCCCTTGAAATGTTTACCGGAGGTAGACCTAGAGAAGAGGAGCCTTTTTTGTCAAATTTCACAATTTTTGGAATTCTCTGTGATATATTAGAATTATTTTAATTTTTTGGTTATTTAATAAGAATAAAATATTTTACATGGTGAAAATTCAGTTTTGTATTTTTGAAAAATCTCCCTAAGGTTAGAGAACTTAGAGGAGCAAATTTTAAATTTTTCTGATTTTTTATTGATTTATTGGAATTATTTTAGTGAAAACTCATTTTTGGCCTATTAAAAATTATTTTTAAGCTTTGAAATTCAATATCTTTATTTAGAAAATCAGGAAAAATATTCTAATTGTTCCTAGGTGATTAAGAAACAATTTAGAACATTTCCATGAGTTTTATTATTTTTATGATTTTTATGATTTTTTTAATTATTTAAATATATCAAAATAGGCTAAAAATCAAATTTTTATCTTAAATATCATTTTATTTTTAGAAAATACCCCTGATCACGGAGAACTCAAAAAGCTAAGTTTCATAATTTTTTATTTATATTTTGATTTTTAAAAAATTGTTTAAGTATGAACTCAAAAAACTAAGTTTCATAATTTTTTTAGTTATATTTTGATTTTTAAAAATCATTTAAGTGTCAAGAAACTAAGTTTCATAATTTTTTGAGTTATATTTTGATTTTTAAAAAATCATTCAAGTGTTAAGAGTGGATATTTATCTTTAAAAATCAACTTAAGTTATCAAATGAACTCAAAATATTTTGAACTTTTTATAGTGAGTTCTCTAGATCATAAATTTATCTTTAAAAATCAATTTAAGTTATTAAATGAACTCAAAATATTTTGAAACTTTGATGACTATCTTTAAAAATCAAGTTAAGTTGTCAAATGAACTCAAAATAATTTGAAATTTTTATGATGAGTTCTCTGAAAATCAATTTAAGTTATTAAATAAACTCAAAATATTTTGAAACTTTTATGATGAGTCCTCTAGATCATAAATCATAGTGGAGATAAAAAATCATGTCATTTAAATGTTTATATTTTTCAAAATTAATTATTTTAGTGATTTAGTATTTGGGAAATTTAAGGATGTTTTAAATGGACCCATGAAATTATTTTCAAAAGTTTCTCTAGTCATGGTAGACCTTCCAAAATTTTCTTGGGAATTAATAACCAATATGCTAATTTTCATGATTATTTTAAGGAAATGATGTGAAATATCTTGAAAAATATAGATCTCTATATAGGAACCTCATCTGAGTTTGAAAAAATTAGAGAGTATTCCCCCTTACAGAGGCTACAATATGTTAAAATTTCAAGCCAAGGTGATGTGTCAATATGCATGGAGAATCAAATGATTCCAAATAGTGTTTAATTAATTAAAAATATTTTATGCATCAAAATAGAACTTAAAATTATCCACATTATTCTCCTCTATTCACTGAGCAAGAGGGTATTTTTATTTTATTTTTATGATTTTCTACACAAAGTTATGTATTTTTGAAGTTAAGGGTATTTAAATAAAAAGAAAAAAGCCCTATTTATCTATTTAAACACCATGTGCTGACTAGATCCTAGACAGCTCCGAAAGCATGCGTGGCGCGCTCTGGTTGGACGTCGTCGTCCACGTAATTGCTGACTCGACCCGCTGTTTATGTCCCGAAGCGCTGTCCGGCTCGATCTCCCCCGTCCATTTAATACACGCTTGATCGAACGCCTCCCCATCATTTTCCCCGATAGAATGATCCCGTGCCCAATTTGATACACGCTCGATCAAACGGCTCCCCGTCATCATCCCCGATAGAATGATCCCGTGCCCGTTCACACTAAAACCTTAAGATCTCGGCCTAGACTCAACCAAATCACTTTGGGTTTGATCCTATGTTGACGAACACATCCATACAGCTAAGGTACCATGAAATCAATCTTAAGTAAATGGAGAATCAAAATAAGCTCGTAGGAGGATGAGTTTTATACCTTTGCTCTGAGAAGGGGAGCTTTGATCAGAGGTGCTTGGCACGTTCGTTGGGGTCCAAGGAGGCTAAGGATTGAGTCCCTGGCTTTGGTGTAAGGTCTAGGTATGAATTCGACCAAGCTCGATTTCAGGTGTTGGTCTAGAGCTATGGTAAAGGCTCTGTGGGAAGGTAATTTGATGGGGCTTTGGCTTCTCTCACTCATGTGAAGGTGTGGGCACAAGCAATTAAAGTTTTGTAAAGTGTGGAGGTGTATTGGGTTTTGTCTTGATTTTTGGCAGGATTTCAAGCTCAAAATTGAGCTCCAAAAATGGGAATGGATGAGGGAAAATGGTTGGGATGCACTGAGGGGATCTTAGTGAAGCTCTGTGTGAAGTTTGGAGAGGCCTCTCTGAGAAATTTTCAGCACACCTACCATGGCCATGGGAGGTGAGTTTTTATAAAAATGGCCATGGGGTGGCTCTCAAGGCATAAGTTTGGGTGCATTGTGGTGCTTAGGTGGAGGGAAGAGGAGCTCTTCAATTTGATTTGGATGAGCTAGCCTCTAGGTTAGATTTGGGTGAGGTGCCATGGGGTTGGCCCTCAGTTTTAGGCTTTTCCGGCCACTAGGCTGGCCGGC
>JXCR01112639.1:0-36035 GCA_002079205.1 Phalaenopsis hybrid cultivar | reverse complement strand
CCCAAAGGTAAGTGATGATGTTGGAGATATTTCAAGTTAGGTCCAAAAATGGGTAAAATCCATTAATTTGGGGATCCATTGGTCCATAGATTTTCATGTTGATCTTAGGAGGGTTTATCCTGGTCTTTAGGAAGGTTTTTGTGGCTGTGAAATGATTACTTTGGTGGCTTAGACATGGTCAAGTCAATTTTTGGTGAAAGGGTCCAAGTGAGTGCAAATGGCCAAAGCTTAAGTTTGGGCTAGGCTAGCCATGTCAATTGGACTAATTAATTCTTGAATTTGGTGTAGATGATCATAAGGAACAACTTTGGTGATGGATGGAAGTGGTTTTGAGCTCAATTGGAGGGTCAATTTGAGGGAATTTTGAACTTTAATCATTTTGGTCATGTTGGGGATGGAAGTGGTTTTGAACTCAATTGAATTTGAGGGAATTTTGAACTTTAATCAAATTGGTCATGTTGGGCTAGGCTTGGGTCTAGCTTAGGTTAACCTTGGGCTAAGTCCAAATTGATTTTTGTAAATGGTCAATAGGGACCTAATGAAGAGTTTTCAACATGAATTAGATGCCAATTTGGAGGTTAAGGTAATCAATTGGATAAAATTTGGGGACTTAGTCAATTTAGCGATAAATTTGGGAATTTTGGATTTAGGCCAAAATCAAATGAATTTGAGCTTCACCAAGGCCGATTTATGGCTGATTTTGATGTATAGGAATGTTATAGGGATTTTTCAACATTAATTTGGGTCAATTGACTAGCCTATGGGTTCAATTTGGTGAGATTAGGTCATATGGTCAAAATTGGGGTTTTGACCCAATTCAAAATTGGGCTCAAATTATGGACCAATTGAGCTTGGATTTGGTTTATTTTGGTCATATCAAAAGTTAATTTGAGTTTATTGGAATTTGGTCAATTGAGATCAAATTGATGGACATTTGAGTTGGATTTGGGGAAATTTGGATCTTTAAAGAAATTGATGGACATTTGAGTTGGATTTGGGGAAATTTGGGTCTTTAAAGGGCAATTTGGGGATGTTGGTTAAAGATGGTCAATTTGTCCAAATTGGATCATGTGGTAGTTGAAAGAAATGAAATTAGGAATATTTAGGATTTATTGGGATTTTATGGGAATTTTTTGAATTTTTGGAATTTTGGGTCAAAGAGGGGTATTTTAGTAATTTGGGGGTGTTTTGGGGGTAAAAGGCCAAGATGGGTATTTTGGTAGAGTTGATGTACCAAACATCACCGATAAGTCATGGACCAATGGAAATCCCATTTTGGGTCCTCTACATAGTGGTCTTAACAAAACCATGAGCCATGGACCAATGGAAATCCCATTTTGGGTCCTCTACATAGTGGTTTTAGCAAAACCATATAGCCATGGACCAATGCGAACCCCATTTTGGGTCCTCTACATAGTGGATAGCCCTAGGGCTAGTAGGTTTAGGGGACCATCTACATGAGTATCCCAAAAGATCAAGGGAACTAGGCTAGAAGGGGCTAGTAGGTTTAGGGGACCATCTTTATGAGTATCCCAAAAGATCAAGGGATCTAGGCTATAAAGCCCCATTTTGGGTCTTCTACATAGTGGTCTTAGCTAAACCATAGCCCTAGGGCTAGTAGTCCATTTTGGGTCCTCTACATAGTGATCTTAGCCAAACCATAGCCCTAGGGCTAGTCGGTTTATGGGACCATCTACATGAGTATCCCAAAAGATCAAGGGATCTAGGCTAGAAATTTGAGTTCAGGGTTGTGAGTGATTGTGAGTGTAGAGAATGGATCAAGGGATCTAGGCTAGAAATTTGAGTTCAAGGTTGTGAGTGATTGTGGGTGCAGATAAATAAANGTTTAGGGGACCATCTACATGAGTATCCCAAAAGATCAAGGGATCTAGGCTAGAAATTTGACTTCAGGGTTGAAAGTGATTGTGGGTACAGATAAGTGCAGTGAGTGCCTTAGCTCCAGACCAACACCCAAGGTCAACCCAGGTTCCAGCAATCTTAAGGGTGACTCATCTTATGTTTCANCAATTACCCCACCTACTAAGTATTTAGAGGTTGAGAGCAATATGTGGAACTTCAAGTTGAGTAGAGAAGATTTTGGAATTTCTAATGGTGAGGGTTTCATGTATAGTTTTCTAGGAATAGTCAACAGGAAAAGTTTTATGGCTAGACCCTAGGATACTAAAGAGGAAAAACTAAACCTCAACCAAAAATGAGGTCAACAAGACCCTGCAAAAATTCAAGTTATATCTAAACTAACACCTCCTACTAATGTAAGAGAGGTTATGAATTTATGGTTGCAGGAGGAATTGTGTTAGGGCATAAAATTTTGGAAGATGGTATGGAACCTATCAATTTATGGTTGCAGGAGGAATTGTGTTAGGACATAAAATTTCAAAAAATGGTATGAAAGTAGTCAATTTATGGTTGCAGGAGGAATTTTATTAAGGCATAAAATTTTGGAAGATGGTATGGAAGCAGACCTTCCAAAAATTCAAGTTATATCTAAATTAACACCTCCTACTAATGTAAGAGGGGTTAGAAGTTTTAAATTCAAGTCATATCTAAACTAACACCTCCTACTAATGTAAGAGAAGTTAGGAGTTTTCTTAGACATATTGGTTTTTATAGGCATTTTATTAAATATTTCTCAAAAGTTACTAAACCTCATGCCAACTTTTAGAAAAGGACAAGAAATTTGAATTTACTGAAAGCTGTTTAAATGCCTTTAAGTTATTAAAAGAAAAATTAATCACAGCCCCTAATAGTTTTCACCTAACTGAGAGAAACCATTTGAACTGATGTGTGATGCTAGTGATTATGCTATTGGAACGGTTCTTGGACAAAGGCACAAAAAATTTTTTAAAGTGATATACTACGCTAGTAAAACTCTTAATGATGCACAAATTAACTATAGTGTTACTGAAAAAGAGTTACTGACAATTGTATATGCTTTAGATAAATTTAGATCTTATTTAATTGGAGCTAAATGTATTGTGCATATTAATCACTCTGATATTAAATAGAAAGGGAACTGATTTAGATGCTTTAGAAGGATGCTAAACCAAGATTGATTAGATGGATATTCTGCTATTAAATATCTGATGCAAAAGAAGGATGCCAAACCAAGGTTAATTAGATGGATATTATTGTGGTTATTGATAGAAAGGGAACTGATAATCAAATTGCTGATCATTTATTGAGATTAGAAAACTATGAATTATCTAACATCGACAATGAAATTATAGATAGTTTCCTCGATGAACAACTTTTTAATATTAATGAGTGAAAAATACCATGGTATGCTGAAATTGTTAATTATATTGTAAGTGATATTTTGCCACCTATGCTGACATTGCAACAACAAAAAAAATTCATTCATGATGAGAAAGCATGTTTTTGGGATGAGCCTTATTTATATAAACAATGTAAGGATCTTATTATGAGGAGATGTGTACCTTATGAAGAAACTGAGCTGATCATTCAGAAATGTCATGATTCTGAATTTAGAGGACATTTTGGTTGAAGAAACTGAACTGATTATTCAAAAATGTCATGATTTTGAATTTGGAGGACATTTTGGGAACTGAAGAAACTGAGCCAATCATTCAGAAATGTCATAATTCTGAATTTGGAGGACAACGATTGAAAACTGCTTATAAAATTTTACAAGCTGGATTTTATTGGCCTACCATATTTAGAGATGTTTAAAGATACATACAAACTTGTGATCGATGTCAACGAGTAGGCAATATATCTAGAAGAAATGAAATGCCTCTAAATTTCATATTGGAAGTTGAGATCTTTGACGTTTGGGGATTAGATTTTATTGGACCGTTTATTCCTTCATTTGGTAACTTATATATATTAATTACAGTGAACTAGGTTTCTAAGTGGATTGAAGCACAAGCTTTACCTCGTTGTGACGTGTTTCAAGATTTTTAATGAAAAATATTTTCACTAGATATGGAATGCCTATAATGATTATCACTGATGGAGGATCCCATTTTAGGAATAAATGTATTCAGAGATTGGCAGAAAAATTTAATATTATTCATATAATCTCTACAGCCTATCATCCTCAAACTAGTGGGTTAGCTAAAGTTTCTAATAAAGAGATTGAACAAATACTTGAGGACTGTAAACCCTAGTAGAGTAGATTGGTCCACTAGACTAGATACCGCATTATGGGCTTACATGGAACGTTATAAAACTCCTATTGGAATGACTCCTTACAGACTAATTTTTGGAAAGACTTGTCACTTACGAAAACTCTTATTGGAATGACTCCTTACAGACTGATTTTTGGAAAGACTTGTCACTTACTAGTTGAATTGGAGCATAAGGCATATTGGGCAATTAAAGAATTCAATTATAATTTGAAAAATGCTAGTAAGAAGAGATTGTTACAATTAAATGAATTGGAAGAATTAAGGAATGAGTCTTATGATAACGACAAAATTTATAAGGAGAAATTAAATTTATGGCATGATCGGAATAATAACCATAAGCACTTGGAACCAGGACAAGAAATTTTACTTTACAATACTAAGTTGAAATTATTTCCTGGGAAATTGAAGTCTCGTTAGTTAGGGTCATTTACTGAGACACAAGTTTATACTTACGGAGCTGTTGAAATTGAAGATCAAAAAACGGGAAATAGATTTAAAGTCAATGGACATTAAAAGACTAAATTTTAAAGAGGTTTTAATGATCAGTCAACCTGAATAACACCTGAATAGGTTGGGCTAACGACGTTAAACCAAGCGTCTTATGGGAGGCAACCCATATTTATCTTGACTTTATTCGTGATTATAGAAGTTTTTATTTTAAATTATAGCTAGTTTTTTGTAGTATTAAGCTCTACTATTCTTATTTACCCTTGAAACATCTAAAAAATTGGATCCATGAAGAAAAATTGGAACGCATTCGGACCATGGCGAAATTATGAAAATTTTGCCTTTGGTGCCGACGACGCCCTCAATGTCACCGACTGTGGGTTTTTACCGAGAGTCCAAACAAAATTAATACAGAAGCGCGCCGACGGCGCCCTCGAGCCTGCCGATGGCGAGACCGGTAAGATGACGGTTTCTTGTGTTCGAGTGGCGGTTTTTTGACAGTTTTTGGGCGGGAATAGTTTTTTTAAACTCAAAAATCCAAATTCTAATCCTATTTTCCCTCCAAAAACGAAGTGAAACTCTACCAATTTCATTCCTAAGGCATCCAATTCCCCTGATAATCCCAGAATGCGAGTTTTCAATCGGCGGAAGTTTATTAGTGCGGAAGCGCAACGAATCTTCAACAAGTTGTTGATGAAGAAAAGATTAATCAAAGAACAAAAATTTGTGAATCGCAGATTGAATAATCCCACGACAAATATTGAAGAAACGATAGTGCGGTGAAGATGGAAAGTGTTGTGCTGCACTACTACCGCCGTGGTGGTTCCTATGTTAAAAGAATTTTATGTAAATTTGCATGGAATCAACCAAGGAGTTCTTTATGTGCAAGGAAGATGGATCACTTTCACTCCTGCTCGGATCAACAAATTATATATGATAGAAAATGTTCTTGTCTGCCACTATTCCAATTTCGTCCCAACGAGAAACCAGATGAATGAGATTTACCAGTATTTAACGAATGAAACTTGCGATTGGGAAACAAGAGAAAACATGTATGTTAGTTTTTCTGCAACACTCTTGAATCCTGTTTCTAAACATTGACACTTTTTCATTTCTGCGAAACTGTTACCGACAATGAAGATCGGTAAATTTTCTAAGGAAAGTGTCATTTTAAATTACTGCATCCAAAGGGGACTACCGATCGACATTGGATCTATAATTGTGCAGTCGGTTTTGGGCCTAATCGTTCACGGATCAACTTATGTGCTTGGACACCCCTCCACAATTTGCTCACTTTGCAGTCAGTTTCAAGTGTCCTATGAGAATTGGGAAAAAGTATTGCTGCCTTGGAAGCCTTTGGATCGAACTGAAAGATTCTCATCATTTGAAGAAGAAAATGACATAGTCATGATAGTTGATCAATCATCTCAGAATTCACTGCCAGTTCAACCCTTAATCCCTGATAAGTCTTTGGTGATCCTGCGCTGAATCAAGAAATTGGAAAAGGAGGTACAAAATGCAATTAATAATATCTACGATTTCTTCGATCATCTGGACTGGAGAATGAAGGAACATTTCCAACATTCTGGACATTTAAAAGACAGTTTGATACGACTGATGAGGAGGATGAAATTGATTGAGGAGGATTCTACTGAAGAATTTCCATTCTGACTCTTCTACAACCTCTTCGTTCATGCGTAATCAATGGGCGATCTCAGAGGAAAATCGAGTACCTAGTCTGAGGAACGGTAGATTTATGGCTACCTGTCTGTCTATCTATGTATTTTGATTTAAACATAGTTGAGACTAAGCATAGGATGTTTCGTTTTCAGCGTTTTGAGTGTTGTGGCTTGGATTGTGATGCTGAATTAATGTATTGAGGTTAAGAAAATACCAAAAATAGGTGTGTTATGTAACGTATATTGTACCCTTTGGAATTTATATATAAATGTGATGTTTTGTGTTGTGAAAGTTTATATGTTCTAAGTACATCATTTAGTTACTTAAAATTATGTCTATAATGATTAAACGGATGTCGTTTTGGCTTGGAATTGATCAAAATCGAAAAAATCCAAAATTTGAACAAAATCAATAGAGCCCACCGACGGCGCCCTCGACGCCGCCAACGGCGGGATTTTCCTGAGGTTTAGGATTTAAATTCCAATTAAGCACGCCGATGGCGTCATCGACCACCCGACGGTGAGCTCACGAAAAACACCTTTAACCACGATTTTGACCAGTCAACCGCCACTATTCATCTTCCCCTTCATCGACCTTTAACCGTGATTTTGACCAGCCAACTGCCACTATTCATCATCCCCTTCCTCCTAAAAACACAATTTTTGACTTAGGGCTTGAAAGATCTTGGATTGGGAGGCAATTTCAAGGCTTTTTGACACCTGATTTGATCATTTCTAGGTAAGAGGTTCACTATAAGCTAAAAATATTTGATTTTCACCATGAATTTCTTCCACATTGAGGAGATCAAAAAAATTTAGGAATGTGAAGAAAATTTGGGAAGAAATTCGTGGATTTTATTATTGAACTGTTAGAATTACTATTGGAAGCCATGATTTACATATTTGAAGCAATTTTTGGAATTTCTCTATAAATTTGATTAGATTGAAATGGCTCCACGGTAAAAGAGAAGAGTTGAGTTCAACAAGTCTCGCTTCGTCAATGCAATGGCTCAAACAAAATTTACTTCCATATTTAAAGGAAAGAAGTGCATACATGATCGAGTTTTTGAAAGTCCGGGAGGAGAAATCGAACGAGTTATTGCCGAGCGGAGGTTGGAAAACTTTTGTTACACCGCAAATAAAGCTGGATGCAAATGTTGTGAAGGAGTTCTACGCCAATGTGATTTATTCTGATGACAGAATCGTTCAAGTGCGTGATTCCTTGTTGAGTTTACTGCTCCCACATCAATACTTTTTATGAAGTCCCAGACTCTTACAGCTGCCTATATGAATCTTTTAGTACGATGGAAGGCCCCTTCAATGATGTGATCAAATTTCTCACTGATGGGAAAGGAACATGGAAGAAATAGCAGCGAGAACGGGTAATTTTTTTTGCTTCTATGCTGAATGCCAACTCTAAGGCGTGTCACTATTTCATTTCATCTACTCTGTTGCCGACCTATCACCATAGCGAGGTAACTAGAGATAGGGTATGTATTCATAATAGTAGAACTATAAATGTGGGGAGAATAATTCTTAAGAATATATTGACTAGAGAGAGGAGTGAGACTAGTGGAGGTCTAGGACATGCTGGACTTCTTAATGTAATTTGCAAACTTTCTAGAGTAGAATTTGGAGATGAAGAATGGGTTTATCCTATGAAACCCATTAGTTCTAAAGACTTATGTATCCCATGAGAAATGGAGAATTGGGAGTAGAAGTCAAGAACCTTCTACTAGTAGAGATGTCCCCTGTACAAGTTATGACCTTCCACCTTCTAGTTCTCCTACCCTTTCTGATTTGATGAGTGAGTTAACCTTGCAGCAGAAGAGTATAGAATTGATAAGTGAAAGGATTGGAGGTTTAGAACACTGACATGATTATGATAGTGAGTACTTTAAGAGGCATTCAAATTTTGAGGTAGCTTATTATGAAGCTCAGGCCCGACACTACAGAGGTGAGCCTGATGTTACATTTTCTGAGTGCCCCCATATACTCAGTATCAACCCAATCCACCCGTTGATCAAGGAGATTAAGATATAGCTTGGGATTTTGATATAGAATGAAATTGATGTACTTATGTTTGTATTTTTATTTTTGTGATCTTTTGTAATAGAAATAGATGTTTGTGTATTTGGGCTTTCATTTTTATCATTCTGTGTACATCGATAATTTTAATTATTGCTATAAAGTAAGTGTTATAGTTAAATGTGCATGTGTAGTTTAATAGATGTTGAGTAGTATTGTGGATTGTAATGTAATGTGATTTTTATTTTGCATTTTAGTTTTAATTATTTAGTATTGTAGTTGTGTTAGGAAATTTTATGCTTATTTAATATTTTAGTTTTATACTTATTTCAAAATTTCATTACCCAAAAATTATTTAAATGATTTATATGTGTAGAAAGCTCCTAATATTACAGACCAGGTGAAGTAAAAATTTGAGAAGGCCTGTATATGTGTAGAAAGCTCCTAATATTACAGACCAGGTGAAGTAAAAATTTGAGAAGGCCTGCATAAATTTCAAAATGATGAAAATGACTACAATACTGAGGTATGATTTATATTTATAGTTTTTCTTTCCAGTTGTATTATTTCATATTTCAATACTGAGGTATGATTTATATTTATAGTTTTTCTTTCCACCTAAATTATTTCATTTTTAAGATTTGATAGGATGTTGCAGTAGCTAGTAGATTCAATTACTTTTTCTTCCTGCTACATTTTATGGAATTAATTGTAAAATATTTAAAAATGCAAATACTGAGGTATGATTTATATTCATAGTATTTTCTTTCCACCTTTATTTCATATTTAAAAATTTATTTGGGGGAGGGAAGAAAAAGATTAACTATTAGATGTCCTCTATTTCAATATTTTCAAAAATTATTTATATTTATAGTTTTTCTTTCCACCTAAATTATTTCATATTTAAAAATTTAAGTTTGGGGATTTATATTTAGATTTTTTCTTTCCACCTGTATCATTCCATATTGAAAAATTTAAGTTTGGGGGAGGAAGAAAAAGATTAACTATTAGTGTCCTCTATTTCAATATTTTCAAAAATTATTTATATGATTTCATGTAGTGAATTTAATTCAAGTAACTATATTTTTGTTACTATTTAAATATTATAGTAGATTTAAAGAAATATTTTTGTAAAGAAAATTAATTTTTGTAACTTAAGATATTTAGTATAAGAGAATGAGATTATAGTTAACAATTTAAAGTAAAGGAAACTATATTTTGAAGTATTAAGAATCTGGAAAGTCATTTGAGAAGAAAAGATTGGGGCTCAATGATGTAAAAACAATGAAATATTTATAAAGTAAAAAAATGCTTGAGTTTCAAATTTAGGGAAAGAAAAGTGAAGTTCAAAATTATTAAGGCTATCCAGATATATTTCAAATTTAGGGAAAGAAAGGTGATGTTCAAAATCATTAAAGGCTATCCAGATATAGTAATCTTGGGATTCAATGATGTGAAAGCTATGAAATATTTATAAGGTAAAGGAATGCTTTGAGTTTCAATCTCAATGATGTAAAAACTATGAATATTTATAAGGTAAAGGAATGCTTTGAGTTTCAAATTTAGTTCATTTGAGAAGAAAAGATTGAGGCTCAATGATGTAAAAGCTATGAAATATTTATAAGATAATGAAATGTTTTGAGTTTCAAATTTAGGAAAAGAAAAGTGAAGTTCAAAATCATTAAAGGCTATCCAGATATAGTAATCCTCACTTGAAAATAGAAAAGTGAAGTTCAAAATCATTAAAAGCTATCCAGATATAGTAATCCTCACTTGAAAAAGAAAAAAAGAATGGATTGAAAACAATCCTTGAAAAGAAAAGAAAAATATATATAGGATTGAAAACAATCCAAATGAAAAAGAGAAAAGAAAGAAAAGTATGGAAGTGAGGAGAAGCTTGAGAATATGCCTAATCAAAAATTGGCTTCACTGGACCTACCTAAAGGGAAAGCTTAAATATATTTCTGAACTTATATTTATGGAATTAGATCTTTATATATATATATATATGTCCCTCCGAAGAGGTTGACGGGATTTCGATTCCAGAGACCGACAACTTCCACAGAACCCCCTCCTAAAAATTGTGCACACATATACATATGTATAAATTAAATTAAACCGAGCATCGGGATATCCATTCCGACAATCAACAATTTCCAATTTGGCGACTGACAACCACGTCGACATCGTGTCAACCTTGGCATCTCCGAAAGCCCACACATCGCTCCTTCAATCGCTGCACTTTACACCTCTTGTATCGATTCGATTCGTCATCCGAATTGATCCACTCCATCCATTTTAAATTGATGGCAATGGATGGCATCCGGTCATCGTCCCCATTAAATCATAAATCGAGAATTGTCCACACACTAAAGCTAAAATATCTAAAATTACTTAACAAAATTAGGTGTGGTTTTTTCCTATATCTTCATCTAAGTGAGACGAACATATCTATATGGCTAGGTGGAAATAGATTGTTCTTTCTCTTCACAAAAGATAAAAACTGAGACTAAAGTACGGATTTTGAACTTACCTCTTTGTTCAAGTGGTGAGACCTCAATTGGGTTGGTAGAAAAGCTTTGACTTGACAACGCGAACCTCCTCAGAGTCTTAATTTTCTATGTGGTTGGGTCTAAGTATGACTAAGACCAAATGGTGGACCAAGCTTGGTTTAGTAGTAGGTTAGAGGCCACAGGAGAGGGGATTTTGTTTAGGGAAGTGATTTTAGAGTATGGAGATGCTTTTGGAACAATCAATTTGAAGTTTTGGTGGGGTTAATGAAATGACCAAAAAAGTTTTGATTTTCAGTTGGAAAATTAGAGTTTCCCCAAAGTTTGTGCATACCATCTCATTTGGCCATGAGGGGTGGTCAATTTATAGAGCTGACCATGGTGTTTAATTGGTCAAGTTAAGGGATCCAAGGGGGCGCTTATGTGGAGGGAAGACAGAGGCAAGGGTTCAATGAGAGTGACCCACCTTGGATGGGTGAAATTTTGGATTTTTGCTAATGAGTCGCTCTCGGATTTTGGTTTTCCACCGGCCATGGTGGCTAGCCAGGTCATGGGAGGTCACCATCTAGTTGTGGAAGGTTAGGGTGGAGAGTTGTGAAGTCAATTAGGTCAAAGCATGGGTAAGTGTGTTGGATCAAAGTGGAAAGGGGTTTGGGCTAAGTTTGGGTTGGAGTTGGGCTAAGCTCATGGAAATGGGTTTAAGTGGCCACCCAAGGTGGCTAGGATCTGGTGACCATCAAGGGTTTGGGTGGTCAAGTCCCCATCAAAGAAATTAGGGCTTAGTTATGGGTTACAGTAAAACATGGGAACTGTTAAGTACCTTGGGGAGAATCATTAAAGGACCTCCTCCTTTTGCGACTTAGGGAATGGTGGCTCACATGAAGCTCACAAATCGCTTCATGGCTTCCATTTAGCTTAGGTAAAGCCATATTGCAAGCCTATGGCTCATGCATGGCCTGCATGGCTTGCATTAAAGAGGAGCATTGCGAATTTCAGGTACTTCAAAAAAATTTCATGAATTCCATGTTTAGCCAATTTAATCATGAAATTTTCCATCATATTTTTGATCAAATTAAATTCGGGAGGCTGGTTTTGTCATGTGGGCTTTTGTGATATTGGATTTGGGATTTGGGTTTGGTTTTAGTGGACTTTGAACATGGGTCGTGAGGGGTTGGTTTTAGGCTTGGCTTTGGACATGGTTTTGATGTAATTTTGAATTGATATCACATGGGCTTAGTGGAGTTTTGAATTTTTCATGTTGGAATCTTAGACTTGGGGTTGGTCAAGTAGATTTTGGCATGTGGCTTCAATTTTGATTGATTTTAAGTTTAAAGTGGACTTGGGATGAATTTAGATTTAAATGTGGGCAATTTTGGACTTTGACTTAAAATTGGGTGGAATTGGATTTGATTTTGAATTTAGGTGGATTTGGTGGCTTACAATGATTTTGGTGGATTTTTATGTGAAATTGGGGATTTTGATATTTTTGGATAACTGAGGTGAAAAATTGGGTAATTTTGGAATTTTTTGAGAAGTTTGGCAAATTTCGGTGGATTTAGGTGGAAATCGTAAAATTTTGGAATTTTCCTAATCTTGGGGAATTTGGTAATTTTGGATTTTGGGTGGATTTAGTGTTGTGAAGGTGGTGATGGAGTCTGAGGTGTGGTGACGTGAAGTGTTGAGGAGTATGAGTGTAGTACTTGTATGAGTGAGGCTATTCATAGTGCCTCATGGTCCTATGTGAACTCTTTTTTTGTTTCATCATATTGGTCTAAACTAACTCAATCAAGTGTTGAGGGTTCAAGACCACCCATGTGAGAATTCAAAAAAGAGCCAAGAGGTAGCTATAATTTTTAAGTGAGGTGGGTCTGATTACTGGTCCTCTAGGATAATCAAAAGGAAAGTTCTATAGCTAGATAATAAGTTATAGGAGGGAAACCATACCTCACCAAAATGAGGTCAATAACTAAGGCATAGATGCAGAGACATAGAGGGGAAAAATAGCTAAAAAATGCAGATCGTGTGGTTGAACCCGCAGCTCGCATTTACGAGCACATCATTGAAGATGCTTGCCATAGAAACCAAACAAAAAAAATGTATTTTCCCAACCACGCAGCAACCTTGTCAATGCACCAAACAGATCCTTAAAAGAAAAGTCAACACATTTAAAAGGTAAATGCTAAGGTTAAAAATGTTATCATTTTAACTGTTAAAAAGTTAAATGCATCTTTTCATGCTTACAAAAAAGTGATAAATATGATGAATCAAAAGCATTAAATCTAGAAGAGAAAATCCTAAATTCCAAACCATTATTTGGAATGACAAAAAAAATAGAACTCACAGGGTAGCTTCAAATTAATCGTGAATTTTCATTGAGGTTTAATAAATCTAAAGTGATATTCAACCATAGGAAACATGGCTATTGAAAGTAAATCCATTGACAATTTAATCACAAAGCTTGTTATTGCAATTTAGTTCTTTTGGATCACTGAAATTCTCCCTTTTTCTTATAGAATTAAAAGACAACATTAAACGGACAACTCACCAATTTGATTCTATCAACGCGTAAATTATGCAAATTAGATGATTATAAAGGCTTGAACCACATGACCCAAAGTAAATCAACCTTGAATTGAGTTTGCCTATACATACAATTGTATGTTAGCTAGCCTCCTAGTAAGAAAGTTTTCTATTCAGGTAGAAATGTGATCAATGCCCAGTACTTGAAGTGAAAAAAAATAAAATAAAACTCATTTCATTCTAAAAAATCCCCTTTTTCACAAAGCGAACCCTACAAAAACCTTTCACGACATTTCTATTAAAGCAAAAAAGCAACGTTTTCTTCTCAAAAATTGTTGAATAAGTGAGTAATCTCGCTAATGCAGTTTCCCGAAAGACAAAAACCTTACTGATTAGCGTGTCAAAAAAAAAAAAAACTGAGAGACGGGCTGAAGATCTACACAAACAAGATAATGAGAGATCTAACCTTCACCAAAAGAGGCCTTGGTCGAATTGCCATAGAGAGTGACGGGTTGGAGGCAAGAGCTAAACTATTGCGCAACAGAAGGGATGAAGTTGACCTTGAGTTGGAGCCGAGCTACTACACAGGAGAAGGCAGAAGGGAGGGAGAAAGGGGATAGGTGTTGGAAAAAGGTGCGCAGAAAGGAGACAACACTATGTACATAGCAGGCCAGATTTCAACAGAGATGGGGAAGGAATTGGCGCGAGAGACAGAAGCGAACTAGAGAGGCTTTTGGTGGCTAAAAGGATGAGTTTTAGGTTTTATGCGGTTATTTTTGAAATATTTAAAGTTTCGGCATTTATTTTGTTATTTATAAAATTTTATGTGATGGTTAGCTAAAAACCATGTTTTTAAATTCTTGCTTAAATGTTAAAGTTTATGATGAAATCTTAGCTCATTTTTTTCATTTTATTAAAGTTTTTATGGAAATTTACATACATAGCACCTAATTCTTATGCACTTATCTCACAACCAACATTTTATTTTTACAAACTAAACACCTTATCTTATGTTTGAAAATGTGTAAAAAAATATGGATTATATTTTTTTCCATAAGAAGGATGCTTTGGATGTAAAAGTTAAAGTTTGTATGTGAGATAAGTAAATACATAAGAATTGAGTGCATGGATGTAAATTTAAGAATGGGGTGCTATGTATGTACATTCCCTAGTTTTTAATCATTTCATAGTGACATAAATACATCAGTTCAATAATTAAAAAAATCACTCTAAAGGTCCGTTTAACGCAGCTTATTTGTGTGTTTGACATTTTTAAAAACGTCGCTTGGGCGTTTGTTTCATGCGTTCAGAATGCTTATTCAAAACATGTGTTTGGCGTCGTTTAATAAATGTGGCAGTGAGATCGTCCCCACGACCCACGTCTTAGATCCCGCTTCAAGGATTTGTTTCCTCCCATGCCCTTTTATCCATCTCCTCCCTCACTTGACCACATTGCCCTAAGCCACTCTTCCTTCACCTCTCCCTCGGTTGTTCCTATCGACAGATCTCAACTTTCTCATTCCTCTCTTTTCCGAGATCCCCTTGTTGGCTTCCCTCACCTCCATTCACGACGTCTCGTGTCTTGCTAGTATCATCTTATATTCTTCCTCTTTTTCATCACTCTCCTACGACGAAAGCCGGTCATCTGGACCTCTCTAATGCTGTGCTTTCCTTCTCTTAAGCATAAGTATGATATGAAAATAAGGGTTTGGGCCTCAACACACTCTGAATTTGGCACCATTAGCTTCAAGCATTTTATTTTATTTTTAATGCATTTCAATGGACATGCCATCCTCTTGAGCTCAAATATTGAAGTATTTGTAGCAGATTTATGTTATCGATTGCTTGTTGGTGAGCTGACTCAGTTTTTCTAGTTGTGAACACCCTAAAGCAATGTTTTTCTATATGCATTTACAGGGTTTTTCATTGTAATGATTGACTTTCTGAGTTTTCCAATTTTGTGGATTTCTATAGGATATTTTTTTGTTTTTTGAATATATTGATGTAAATTAGGTGCTATGACAGTTCTGTCACAAACAGTATTACTGCACAGAGATATAATTGTTATTTATCTATAAATAACTATAAAACAGTTGTTTTCCAATAAAATAACAGTTTTTCAATAGCACAAATCAAATAAATAGTTTGTTTATCCAGATCAGCTATTGATCAACAACTTATCTCAGCTATTGATCAACAACTTATCTGAATCGGTTGTTGTAGCCGCCTCAAATAGACCATAAATAGCGAGAAATTATTGCATCAGGACATCTGATATCAATTTGCATCCGATGTATAATAATAGGTGACCATATGACAATATAGGTGGAGTACATAGAAGACTAGGGCTATGCGGAAGATATTAAAAGTAACGTGAAGACCCACTTTCCAAGTGTTAGCTGTAGAACTCGGAATTCTCGATCTAATAATTTTGCCATTTACCCTTGGTCTTCCTCCCCTGTCTTCGCTACTCTTGAATCGTAAAGCTTAGCAAAATTTTTATTTTCCACTCCTTTAAACCCTAGATTTTGATCNTGGAGCCGAGCTACTACACAGGAGAAGGCAGGAGAAGGGAGGGAGAAAGGGGATAGGTGTTGGAAAAAGGTGTGCAGAAAGGAGAAAACACTATGTACATAGCAGGCCAGATTTCAACAGAGATGGGGAAGGAACTGGCGCGAGAGACGGAAGCGAACTAGAGAGGCTTTTGGTGGCTAAGAGGATGAGTTTTAGGTTTTAGGCGGTTGTTTTTGAAATATTTAAAGTTTCGGCCTTTATTTTGTTATTTATAAAATTTTATGTGATGGTTAGCTAAAAACCTAGTTTTTAAATTCTTGCTTAAATGTTAAAGTTTATGATGAAATCTTAGCTCATTTTTTTTTCATTTTATTAAAGTTTTTATGGAAATTTACATACGTGGCACCTAATTCTTATGCACTTATCTCACAACCAAACTTTTATTTCTACAAACTAAACGCCTTATCTTATGTTTGAAAATGTGTAAGAAAATATGGATTATATTTTTTCCATAAGAAGGATGCTTTGGATGTAAAAGTTAAAGTTTGTATGTGAGATAGTAAATACATAAGAATTGAGTGCATGAATGTAAATTTAAGAATGCGGTGCTATGTATGTAAATTCCCTAGTTTTTAATCATTTCATAGTGACATAAATACATCAATTCAATAATCAAAGAAATCACTCCAAAGTTCCGTTTGACTCAGCTTATTTGTGTGTTTGGCATTTTTAAAAATGTCACTTGGGCGTTTGTTTCCTGCATTTAGAATGCTTATTCGAAACATGTGTTTGGCGTCATTTAATAAATGCAGCAGCGAGATCGTCCCCACGAGCAGCTTCTTAGATCCCGCTTCAAGGATTTGTTTCCTCCCATGCCCTTTCATCCATCTCCTCCCTCACTAGACCACATTGCCCTAAGCCACTCTTCCCTCGCCTCTCCCTCGGTTGTTCCTATCGACAAATCTCAACTTTCTCATTCCTCTCTTTTCCGAGATCCCCTTGTTGGCTTCCCTCACCTCCATTCACGACGTTCCGTGTCCTGCTAGTATCATCTTATATTCTTCCTCTTTTTCATCACTCTCCTACAATGAAAGCCGGTCATCTGGACCTCTCTAATGCCGTGCTTTCCTTCTCTTAACCATAACAATGATATGAAAATAAGGGTTTGGGCCTCAACACACTATGAATTTGGCACCTTTAGCTTCAAGCATTTTATTTTATTTTTAATGCATTTCAATGGACATGCCATCCTGTTGAGCTCAAATATTGAAGTATTTGTAGCAGATTTATGTTACGATTTCTTGTTGGTGAGCTGACTCAATTTTTCTAGTTGTGAACACCCTAAAGCAATGTTTTTCTATATGTATTTTGCAGGGTTTTTCATTGTAATGATTAAGTTTATGAGTTTTCCGATTTTGTGAATTTCTTTAGGATATTTTTCGTTTTTTGAATATATTGAAGTAATTGGGTGCTATGACAGTTCTGTTGCAAACAACATTATTGCACAAAGATATAATTGTTATTTATCCATAAATAACTACAAAACAGTTGTTTTCCAATAAAATAATAATTTTTTAATAGCACAAATCAAAAAAATAGTTTGTTTATCTGAATCAGTTGTTGTAGCCGCCTCAAATAAATCCTAAATAATAAGAAATTATTACATCAGAACATCTCATATAAATTTACAATAACTGATGACCATGTGACTATATATCTAGTGACATAGAAGATTAGGCCAGGGATGCCACGTAAGTGGGGTAGCGGGTGACGGAAAATATTAAAAATAACGTGAAGCCCCACTTCCCAGTGAATTCCCGATCTAATAATTTTTCCATTTACGCTTGGTCTTCCTCCCGTCTTCGCTGCTCTTGAATCGTAAAGCTTAGCAAAATTTTTATTTTCACACTCCTTTAAACCCTAGATTTTGATCCCTCTTTTTGGTTCTCTTCCATCGATCGTTTTCGCGGAATATTGTGCGGAAATTTGATCTCCTGCTGCAAATTTATTTATTACTGTATTTATTCTAGTTGAGTCTCCGGGGAGACTGAGGCAGCGATAGCTTTGTTTTTATTTTTGATTTCTCATTAGGGTTCTGGGGTTTGATAAAATTGGTGTTATTGAGTTACTGTCAACTATTTGTACCCGGTCATGGAGACCCGCGTAGGGAACAAGTTCCGGGTTGGTCGGAAAATTGGGAGCGGATCGTTTGGGGAGATCTATTTAGGTCAATCGAAGTCATTAGCCCTGCTACTCTCTCTCTCTCTCTCTTGTTTTGTTTTTGTTTTTTTCGTTNGATAGCTTTGTTTTTATTTTTGATTTCTCATTAGGGTTCTGGGGTTTGATAAAATTGGTGTTATTGAGTTACGGTCAACTATTTGTACCCGGTCATGGAGACCCGCGTTGGGAACAAGTTTCGGGTTGGTCGGAAAATTGGGAGCGGATCTTTTGGGGAGATCTATTTAGGTCAATCGAAGTCTTAGCCCTGCTACTCTCTCTCTCTCTCTTGTTTTGTTTTTGTTTTTTCCGTGTACTATTGGAGTGACTTCCCTTTATGGCAACTTAATCGCAAGTTTTTGTCTGCTGCTGGCTACAGGTACTAATGTGCAAACGAATGAAGAGGTCGCCATTAAATTTGTGAGTAATTCGATTTCTTATTTAATCGGTACTTTCTTAATGGTGATAGGTTTGGCGCACAGCGTGCCTATTTTATCTTTCTGATAGATCTTTTAGTCTGCAAAATAGTTGGTTTCTTGTTGTAAAGTGACCTTATCCTGTGGAACTGTTGATTAGGCAGGTTGAAGATTTTGGCTATTTCTTATTATCTTGCAATTAAGTAAAATTGACTGAGTTTGATAAGTTGTTAGTGAATGAAATCCGAGTTTCCACTTCTGGCGCTGTATTGAGGCTGAAACTTTTCCTGAAATTACTTTTATGAACTATTGGGAAGTTACTTTACTTGAAGGTTGACCAGTTGTGATTAACTTTTCTCTTGCTAAACTTGACTTCTCACTAATCTATCACTGGAGTGTGGCACCATTTGCGTCTTTGTTGTAACTTATGATCAACTTAAATATCTTTATGTTTGCAGTAATAGGACGGGAGAAGCCAATCTCTACTTCAGAAATGACACGAGAAGATGGTAAAAACCTCTCAAAGCATGAGAGAAGATATATTGAACAAATCTATATTATTAAATACATAACAGGGGCTGGAAAAATAGTTCAAAAAGAAAGAGACATTTACATACATAGCAGACAATTCTTATGTATATACATATTTCACACCCAAACATTCATATTTACACACATAGCATTCAAATTTTTAGGGGTTGTTTGATAGCGTCTTTTAATAAAATTTATCGCTGGATTTATTAAATCCAGCCAAATGGTAAAATGCTGTTCCAATGATTAATGAATTTTCAGTTTTAGGATCTCCAATTTTGCCTTTTATTCAACTTAAATCTCAAGTTTCAATGGATTTACGGATTTACTAAATACTACTAATGCTAAATCCTATTTGTAGCCAAGCAATCCTTTAACATTACATAAAAAATAGCATTGTTACCACTTTTTAAAAGGGAAATACATATTTTCAGACGCAGGTTTAAAGAACCAATGTTCTATCTATGTAAATATAAAAGTTGAAGTGTGAGATATGTAAATACATAAGAATTGTGTGTTAAATGTGTAAATTTCCTGCTACTGTCCTAAAAAATAGGAAATATACTTTCAACAAACAATTAGCAAGGGATTTAATCAAGATAAATCTAGCTAAAGTTTACTGGAAAGTACTTTTAGGGATCAATTGAGCTTGCCAACCGTAGTGTCAAGCTTATATTTGCAACAAAAACAATACACCTTTGTCCCTCTAATTGGGTTCAACTACATGAATCCTTGTTCTCCATTGTGTCCTATTGAATGTCATATTTTCTTTTAATTCTGATAAATTAATATCATTTTTATACAACATTTCCAAGTCTTTTTAGGTCTACTTCTTCCTTTCTTAATATAAGTCAAATTTAAAACATCTACCCTCCTAACAAGATTATCAGATGGTCGACATTTAACATGACCAAACCATCTAAGACAACTCTCTAATCTTGTTTGTAACTGGAGCTGCTCAAAACCTTTTACGGATATATTCGTTTCACATTTTGTTTCTAAGTGTAGAATTACTCATTCGCCTGAGCTTTCTCATTTTAACAACACTTAACTTAATTTTATGGTTCTTTTTTACATGCCAACATTTAGCACCACAAAGCACTACAGGTCTCACCACCATCTTATAAAATTTTTCTTTAAATCAAAGCAGTACTTTACTATCACACAATAGACCGATGCATTCCTCCACTTCAATCATCCAACTTAAATTCTACTAATAACATCCCCATCTATATCACCTTCACTTTTGAACAATAGATCCGAGATATCTAAAACATTCATTCGTTTTAATGATTTGATCACCAATTGTTACAACACCCCCACTACATCAATTACTATGAAAATTACATTCCATGTATTCAGTTTTAGTTCTATTCAGACAAAAGCCTTTAGATTCTAAAGTTGACCTTCATAAATCAAGTTTTTTCTGAACTTGTCTTCAGTCGTTTCCAAAAGAAGGATATCATCAATGAAAAACATACACCAAGGTACATCTCCNTAGCTTAGCTTTTTTATCTTGCTAGTTTTGTGTTAATAGTTATGATTTGTTCATAGTTTTTATTTATTTATTGTGTCAGAACATTTTGCGAGTATAGGATCGGCTAGCAATGATTTCGTGACATAAATTGCATAATTAGCATATAGGTTTCAGAACATATTTTATCAGCATCTCGCATAACTTATTAGAATAAGAATTTGTGGCTTTTGTCAATTGCATCTGATTAGTAGCCTTCATATACTAGGGATTTGAGAATTAACTTGGATATGTGGCAAATAGAAAGAAAACATGAATCCTATCCATAATATCAGAATCGTATGTTCATCTATACAATCATATACACCCCTAGAAAATACATATAGAAAATGGAAATTATCTTTAAACAACAATCATAGAAAACTATCATAACATTTCTAATCACACATCTCCATCCAAAACCTCATCATCATTATCAGCATCCTCTGCTTCCATGAGCTGAGCTAAGTCCCCGTATAACTTGAATGGTGGGACAGTAGGGAATTTACAAGATCTGGCCTAGCGTTCCATTGGCATCGTTGATATAGCTCTTGCTCAGCAGCATGATACTGGGCCAATTACTAGTGTTGCTCTGTAATGAATAGATCTATCACTCAAATCTTGCAACTCCCATTGCATTATGGTCGAGTCCTGGGAGAGGATGTTNGGTTGAACTATTGCTTAGCTTCTAGTTTAGATGGAATGTGCTATGGGATTCAATTTCTTTCTCGAGAATGTTTTCTTTGTAGGTTTACGTTATTGATTTTGGCCTTGCAAAGAAGTACAGAGATTCTTCAACCCACCAACATATTCCATTCAGGTAGACATGTTGTTTATCGTTTTTTTGATAGTTTGCTTCTTGTTTGGGTATCATCTGTAATATTTTATTTTTACTATTTTATGTTAGTTTCCGTCATAGTTCTTTGATATTGATTGTGCTGTAGCTTAGCTTTTTTATCTTGCTAGTTTTGTGTTAATAGTTATGATTTGTTCATAGTTTTTATTTATTTATTTATTGTGTCAGAACATTTTGCAGGTATAGGATCGGCTAGCAATGATTTCGTGATATAAATTGCATAATTAGCATATAGGTTTCAGAACATATTTTATCAGCATCTGGCATAACTTGTTAGAATAAGAATTTGTGGATTTTGCCAATTGCATCTGATTAGTAGCCTTCATATACTAGGGATTTGAGGATTGACTTGGATATGTGGCAAATAGAAAGAAAACATGAATCCTATCCATAATATCAGAATCGTATGTCCATCTATACAATCATATAGACCTCTAGCAAATACATATAGAAAATGGAAATTATCTTTAAACAACAATCATAGAAAACTATCATAACATTTCCAATCATACATCTCCATCCAAAACCTCATCATCATTATCACCATCCTCTGCTTCCATGAGCTGAGCTAAGTCCCCGTATAACTTGAATGGTGGGACAGTAGGGAATTTACAAGATCAGGCCTAGTGTTCCATTGGCATCGTCGATATAGCTCTTGCTCAGATGCATGATACTGGGCCAAGTATTAATACTGCCACTAGTGTTGCTCTGTAATGAATAANTGCATGCTATAACCATTTATTATGTGTTCTATTGCTTCCCTATAGTTCATTGTTTAGCTTAATATCCATTCAGTTTCTGAATATGGATATAATTTTTTTTTTCAAATGAGTAATGCATAATGTTAATTTTTTTTTTAAATATTTAATATTTTCTTTAGTTGAGTTTCAATTCATTCTTAAATATCTTGTATATGCTTCCCTTTATTAGTTTTTGAATTATTGGAACATTCTTATAATTTGTTAGAATATGCAATGCCTTATCTTATTTGACCGTGCTATTCTTGTTATGATATCAGGCGTTGTCATCAATGTTAAAATAATGCCATTTATGTACCTTTTTTTTTATCCATATCACATTTCATCTTTTAACATATGTTTACAATNAAAAGAAAGAGACATTTACATACATAGCACACAATTCTTATGTATATACATATTTCACACCCGAACATTCATATTTACACACATAGCATTTAAATTTTTAGGGGTTGTTTGATAGCGTCTTTTAATAAAATTTATCGCTGGATTTATTAAATCCAGCCAAATGGTAAAATGCTGTTCCAATGATTTATGAGTTTTCAGTTTTAGGATCTCCAATTTTGCCTTCGATTCAACTTAAATCTCAAGTTTCAGTGGATTTACAGATTTACTAAGTACTACTAATGCTAAATCCTATTTGTAGCCAAGCAATCCTTTAACATTACCAAAAAAATAGCATTGTTACCACTTTTTAAAAGGGAAATACATATTTTCAGACGCAGGTTTAAAGAACCAATGTTCTATCTATGTAAATATAAAAGTTGAAGTGTGAGATATGTAAATACATAAGAATTGTGTGTTAAATGTGTAAATTTCCTGCTACTGCCCTAAAAAATAGGAAATATACTTTCAACAAACAATTAGCAAGAGGTTTAATCAAGATAAATCTAGCTAAAGTTTACTGGAAAGTACTTTTAGGGATCAATTGAGCTTGCCAACTGTAGTATCAAGCTTATATTTGCAACAACAACAACAATACACCTTTGTCCCTCTAATTGGGTTCAACTACATGAATCCTTGTTCTCCGTTGTGTCCTATTGAATGTCATATTTTCTTTTAATTCTGATAAATTAATATCATTTTTATACAACATTTCCAAGTCTTTTTAGGTCTACTTCTTTCTTTCTTAATATTAGTCAAATTTAAAATATCTACCCCCCTAACAAGATTATCATCTGGTCGACGTTTAACATGACCAAACCATCTAAGACAACTCTCTAATCTTGTCTGTCACTGCAGCTGCTCAAAACCTTTTACGGATATATTCATTTCACATTTTGTTTGTAAGTGTAGAACCACTCATTCACCTGAGCTTTCTCATTTTAACAACACTTAACTTAATTTTATGGCTCTTTTTTACATGCCAACATTTAGCACCACAAAGCATTGCAGGTCTCACCATCATCTTATAATTTTTTCTTTAAATCAAAGCAGTATTTTACTATCACACAATAGACCGATGCATTCCTCCACTTCAACCATCCAACTTAAATTCTACTAATAACATCCCCATCTATATCACCTTCACTTTTGAACAATAGATCTGAGATATCTAAAACATTCATTCGTTTTAATGATTTGATCACCAAGTGTTACAACCCCCCACTACATCAATTACTATGAAAATTACATTCCATGCATTCAGTTTTAGTTCTATTCAGACAAAAACCTTTAGATTCTAAAGTTGACCTTCATAAATCAAATTTTTTCTGAACTTTGTCTTCAGTCATTTCCAAAAGAAGGATATCATCAACGAAAAACATACACCAAGGTACATCTCCTGTAAATGTCTGCTGAGAACATCAAAATTTATGACATGTTACCACCTACACGAATATATTGTGATTTGGTTGACTACTCAGTCAATGTGGCATGTCACCACCTTGTTACGATATTGATTCTGCCCGACTTCATCTTAGAAAGTTTAGTTTAATGATTTATTTATTTTCGTGGAAGTTTTTGTTCTCTTAAAGGCCATTATTTGCATGCTATAACCATTTATTATATGTTCTATTGCTTCCCTATGGTTCATTGTTTAGCTTAACATCCATTCAGTTTCTGAATATGGATATAATTTTTTTTTTCAAATGAGTAATGCATAATGTTAATTTTTTTTTTAAAATATTTAATATTTTCTTTAGTTGAGTTTCAATTCATTCTTAAATATCTTGTATATGCTTCCCTTTATTAGCTTTTGAATTATTGGAACATTCTTATAATTTGTTAGAATATGCAACGCCTTATCTTATTTGACCGTGCTATTCTTGTTATGATATCAGGCTTTGTCATCAATGTTAAAATAATGGCATTTATGTACCTTTTTTTTTGTCCATATCACATTTCATCTTTTAACATATGTTTACAATCTTTTACTTATCTTGTTTTTGATTGATGAAAATTATGCGACTATTCTCAGGAAAATATCAAAACAAAACACCCTCAGCNGGTGTTCCAAATCTGTTGAAAATATAATTCTTTAAAAATTTCTGAACACTCTAAGAATTACATTTAGGAAGAGCTAGAACTTCTATCCACTTTGAGACATAGTTCACTGCCATCTAAATATATAGATTTCCCAACGAAGACAAAAACGATCCCATAAAATGAATCCCCCAAACATAAAAAATCTCCCCTCTCAAAATAAAATTCAAGGGTATTTCATCTATTTGAGAAATATTACCTTAAATGACATTTACATCCTTTAGACCAGGTAGACGAGTAAAATCCAAATTGTAAAATCTTAAAAACAGTTTTTAAGCTTCCAAAATACCTTCCAAACTCCAAATTTTGATAAAATTTTATGATTTCATCGATCTCTTTCAAATGGACACACCTAATGATTTGATCGTTATACTTCCTAAAGAGGCAAGGTTCATCCCAATAGTAGAATCTGACATCAAAAATGATTTCTTAAGGTGGTATGTTAGATTGTATGAAATTATGCTACTGACAATGAAATTTATGATATTTGCATGCCAAGAAATGTTCTCATAAAAAATGACAAGGAGCTGCTCGTTAAGAAAGCTTTTATTAATTCCAACAAGGGAATCTTCCGAGTTTTTCTGCACAAACCTAGACAAGTGGTCCTTTTCCTGATTTTGCGTCCTGTCCACAATCTCAATATCAAATTTTTGTTGCGAGAGGTCCCATCTGATCAAACGGAACTTGGTGTTCTTCTTTGTCACAAAATATTTGATAACAGAGTGTTGACAGTTAATCTTTACTTCGGTACCAATCTAGTGGGACCTAAATTTATCGAATGCATATACTATCGCCAATAGTTCCTTTTCTGTAGTGGTGTAATTTTTTGAAAATTCATTAATTGTCCTACCAACATAATATATATAACATGAAAAATCTTCTCTTTTTTGGCTTAATATCACTCCTACAATATATTCACTAGCGTCGCACATAAACTCAAATGAAATATCCCAATCTTATGCAACAATTATGTGTCATGACTAATTTATTTTTCAAAATTTTAAATGTGGTAAGACATTTCTAATCAAATATAAAGGCCAATTTTTTTTTTAATGAATTGCGTAAGAGCTTTAAAATCATAGAAAAATTCTTACTATATCGATGATAAAATTCAGTATAAAAAACTCCAAATTCTTCTAATAGAAGTGAAGGTAATTTTTCTATCACCTGAATTTTGGCTTTATCTACCTCGATCCCATTCTCAGAAACCATATATCCTAACACTATCTTTTCGGTCACCATGAATTGGTATTTTTTCCACTTCAACACTAAGTTGGTCTCTTCATACCTCTGTAGAACCTTGGCAAGATTTTCAAGGCTTGAGTTAAATGATGTTTCAAACACCAAAAAGTTATCCATAAAGATCTCAATTTTCGTTTCTATGAAATCAAAAATGATAGAGTTTATACATCGCTGAAATGTGACTGGGGCATTGCATAGTCCCGAGAGCATTCTTCTAAAAACAAAATTTTCATAAGGACTAAACATTATTTTATCTAGGTCTTCAGGGGCTACAAGAATCTGTTGATAACTGAAATAACCATATTTAAAACAAAAGTATGGGCCTTGCCAATCTATCTAACATTTAACTGGAGAAAGTGGAGGGAAATGGTCCCTACTAATGGTCTTGTTCGGTTTTCTATAGTCAATGAAAATCCTCTATTTAGTGACACTCCTAGTGGGTATAGACAAGTTTTTTTATTCTCCACCACAGACACTTCTTCCTTTTTGGGTACTCAATAGATCGAGCTTACCCAATACACTATCTGAAATTGGAAAGATAATTTCGGCATCTAACCATTTCAATATCTTTTTCTTCACTTCCTCTTTCATCAATGGATTTAGCCACCTCTAAGGATCAGCCTTGAAATCATGATCTTCCACCATAAGAATCCTATGCATGCATAAGAAGAGGGCTTATTTATTAATATCAGTTATGATCCACCCAAAGGCTTTTCTAAATATCTTCAAAACTCTTATCAGCTTTGCCTCTTTTAACTCAATCAACTCAGCATAAATTATAATGGGCAAAGCAAAGAATTCTTCTAAAAAAGGCATACTAGAGCTGCTTAGGGAGAATATTCAATTCTAACTCTAGAGCCTTCTATGGACACCACTAAATGCTTGTGACACGGGAGCTTACCTTCGCGGTATTGTAGTAGCTACAACACCGCAGTTTTTTTTTCTATTTGATTCCTTTCCATTTCTATCATTTTTCTTGCCCACCTCTCTTTTCTATCACAACCTTTTTCTATTATATTAGTATTTTTGTTTCTATTTCTTTCCAATTCCTATTCCTTCCTATCCTAACTGCTAGTAACTATTATATATTTGTTGTTTTGACTGCTTTAGGGTTAGTTTTTGATCATTTTAGATTTCAGTTTGTCGTTTTTGTGACATTCTTCCTTTCCGAGGGCTATATCCAATGCCGATGGGGTGCTCCGTCTGTAACTCATTTGAGGTGGTGATTGTCTCCAACGTCTCGTGAGGTGCTTCGACTCTAACTCGAACTTGCCGGATAAATATCTTCCTTAACTACCATTGTTGTCCTTCTCCTTCCTTACCGCCGCCTGCCATCTAGCTGCAGTCCAGTCACTGTCGGCCACCCAGTTCATCTTCCCCGCTGCTGTTCGACACCTCTAACAGCTATCCTGCTGCCGTTAGCCCATCCTGCGCTTTCCAAGTTGTTGCCCACTTGTCGGGTGCTGTCTCGGCTACCACCGACTTTATTCAGATTGCTGTTCTCTCTTTTGGGCAATGTCCTGATCATCACTGACCTCTTTCAGGTCATTATCCATATTCCCCTGCACCTCCTAACAGGCTGCCTATTTTCCCTTCTCCATCCAGCAGGCAGACGACCATTCCCACCCTTCCCACAGGCTGCCAACCACCTGCTACCCCTCCAACATCGCCTACCCGCCACCGGCTAGCCCTAGTGTAGATTCCTTTTTGCCGAATTTGCCTCCCTCTTCTAGAGGGGGTTATTTTTGTTTTTTATGTTGTTTTTCTTTTCTTATTTGGTTGTCGTTTTTGATACTTTCTGTTTGCATGTTCTTGAGTTATTTTCGGTTGAAGAGTTGTTTTGTACTTTTTTGGGAAGTCGGCAATAATATTTGTCGTTTGGTCATGGTTAGAGATAACTTCAGTATCAGCTTGACATTGGTAGTAGTGTCGAAAATCTCAAATTTATCCCTAACAACTCTAGGGATCGCCTCTAAAAGTAGAGCATATTCTTCCTTAGGGCTGTCATTACAATCGCAGACCACCCTTTGCTTTACTAGGTCCATCTTCATAGATTTTAAAATTGGCTCCTACTCAACCCATCCACCACATCTATTATGTGACATATATCATCACTATAGTCTTGGAGAAACTTTATTGATTTCAAAACATTAAAAGTAATTTTCTGATAATTAATTCTCATTGTAAGTTCTCATTTTTGTACATAGATCATATCCTTTCCTGTGGCTNAGGAATGAATTGTCACGATAGACTCACACTTGATCATAAAAAAATTTCTTGTTTTGAGTAGAGTTGAGGTGCGTGAAGTAGCTCTGAGGCGTGGCTCAACGAGGGAGCTCCTAGGCGCGATCTTGAGTGAGGTAGCGCCTATGATTTGGATGAGGCATGGTGCACTAGATTTGAGCTCTAGGGGTTGGAAAAATATGCTTCTTATATTCCTAAAACCTATAAAGCACACCAATCTCACCAATAGCTTTCTAATAAGTAAAACAAATCAAGTGCACATACACTTAGACATATTAAACAAAGGCAACATATAACAACTGCAAAGCAAATGAACAATCAACACGCAAGATAATACTTGGGTTTGTCTCACAAGTAGCGCTTGATGTAGTGTCTTCAACCATACAGTGTCAACTCTACTAATTTGGCTGATCCAAGGGTAGGGTTTCTTTAAGGTTAATCTTATCACCTCCTAAATACAACTTCAATCTCTGGCCATATCTTAAAAACATGGGCAATTTTTCTACCTTCGATATTGATAAATCTAAAAGGATATACCAGCCCTGACCATATGAACTTAAGTTTTCCTGGAAATAATCTTAATATGAATTGCATAGCAAAACCTCTTGTCCAGGTTTAAAATTTTTCCCAATGAGCTTATGATTATGCAAGTTCTTCATCTTTTCTTTATAAATCTTAGTATTTCATAAGCTTTATTTATAGTCTCTTCTAATTCTTTTCTTTATAAATCTTGGTATCATAAGCTTCATCTCAAATCTTTTCTAATTCGTTCAATTCTTACAATCTTCTCTCTGCCTAATCTTTTAGATTTTAATTGAATGCATTAACCGTCCAATAGACTTTATGTTCNTCTAATTCTTTTCTTTATAAATCTTGGTATCATAAGCTTCATCTCAAATCTTTTCTAATTCGTTCAACTCTTACAATCTTTTCTCTGCCTAATCTTTTAGATTTTAATTGAATGCATTAACCGTCCAATAGGCTTTATGTTCTAACTCGACAGACAAATGATAAACTTTACAAAAAATTAACTTATATGAGTACATAACTATGTGTGTCTTATAAGTTGTTACATAGACCTAGAACACATCATTTAGTCTCAAAGACCAGTCATTTTCACTGGGATTAACATTTTTTTATATAATTCTCTTAATTTTTTTATTAGACATGTTTGCTAATCCATTAGTATTGGAATGATAAGCATTAGAGATCATATATTTGATCCCATATCTTGCCACTAATATCTCTATTCTTTTATTGCAAAAAAGATTTCCCCCATCATCACCCTAGGTGTTCCAAATCTGTTGAAAATATAATTCTTTAAAAAATTTCTGAACACTCTAAGAGTTACATTTAGGAAGAGCTAGAACTTCAATCCACTTTGAGACATAGTTCACTGCTATCAAAATATATAGATTTCCCAATGAAGACAAAAACGATCCCATAAAATGAATCCCCCAAACATAAAAAATCTCCACTCTCAAAATAAAATTCAAGGGTATTTCATCTATTCGAGAAATATTACCTTACATGACATTTACATCCTTTAGACCAGGTAGACGAGTAAAATCCAAATTGTAAAATCTTAAAAACAGTTTTTAAGCTTCCAAAATACCTTCCAAACTCCAAATTTTGATAAAATTTTATGATTTCATCGATCTCCTTCAAATGGAGACACCTCCTAATGATTTGATCGTTATACTTCCTAAAGAGGCAAGGTTCATCCCAATAGTAGAATTTGACATCAAAAATGATTTCTTAAGGTGGTATGTTAGATTGTATGAAATTATGCTACTGACAATGAAATTTATGATATTTGCATGCCAAGAAATGTTCTCATCAAAAATGACAAGGAGCTGCTTGTTAAGAAAGCTTTTATTAATTCCAACAAGGGAATCTTCTGAGTTTTTCTGCACAAACCTAGACAAGTGGTCCTTTTCCTAATTTTGCGTACCTTTGCTGTCCACAACTCAATATCAAATTTTTGTTGTGAGAGGTCCCATCTGATCAAACGGAACTTGGTGTTCTTCTGTCACAAAATATTTGATAAAAGAGTGTTGAGTGTTAATCTTTACTTCGGCACCAATCTAGTGGGACCTAAATTTATCGAATGCATATACTATCGCCAATAGTTCTTTTTCAGTAGTGGTGTAATTTTTTGAAAATTCATTAATTGTCCTACCAACATAATATATATAACATGAAAAATCTTCTCTTTTTTGACTTAATATCACTCCTACAATATAGTCATTAGTGTCACACATAAACTCAAATGAAATATCCCAATCTTATGCAACAATTATGTGTCATGACTAATTTATTTTTCAAAATTTTAAATGTGGTAAGACATTTATAATCAAATATAAAGGCCAATTTTTTCTTTAATGAATTGCATAAGAGCTTTGAAATCTTAGAAAAATTCTCAATATATCGATGATAAAATTCAGTATAAAAAACTCCAAATTCTTCTAATAGAAGTGGGGGTAATTTTTCTATCACTTGAATTTTGGCTTTATCTACCTCGATCCCATTCTCAGAAACCTTATATCCTAACACTATCTTTTCGGTCACCATGAATTGATATTTTTTCCACTTCAGCACTAAGTTGGTCTTTTCATACCTCTGTAGAACCTTGGCATGATTTTCAAGACTTGAGTTAAATGATGTGTCAAACACCAAAAAGTCATCCATAAAGATCTCAATTTTCATTTCTATGAAATCAGAAATGATAGACTTTATACATCGCTGAAATGTGACTGGGGCATTGCATAGTCCCAAGAGCATTCTTCTAAAAACAAAATTTTCATAAGGACTAAACATTATTTTATCTAGGTCTTCAGGGGCTACAAGAATCTGTTGATAACTGAAATAACCATATTTAAAACAAAAGTATGGGCCTTGCCAATCTATCTAACATTTAACTAGAGAAAGTGGAGGGAAATGTTCCCTACTAATGATCTTGTTCGGTTTTCTGTAGTCAATGCAAATTCTCTATTTAGTGACACTCTTAGTGGGTATAAACAAGTTTTTTATTCTCCACCACAGACACTCCATCCTTTTTGGGTACTCAATAGATCGAGCTTACCCAATACACTATCTGAAATTGGAAAGATAATTTCGGCATCTAACCATTTCAAGATCTTTTTCTTCACTTCATCTATTATCAATGGATTTAGCCACCTCTAAGGATCAGCCTTGAAATCATCATCTTCCACCATAAGAATCCTATGCATGCATAAGAAGAGGGCTTATTTATTAATATCAGTTATGATCCACCCAAAGGCTTTTCTAAATATCTTCAAAACTCTTATCAGCTTTGCCTCTTTTAACTCAATCAACTCAGCATAAATTATAATGGGCAAAGCAAAGGATTCTTCTAAAAAAGGCATACTTGAGCTGCTTAGGGAGAATATTCAATTCTAACTCTAGAGCCTTCTATTGACACCACCAAAATGCTTGTGACACGGGAGCTTACCTTCGCGGTATTGTAGTAGCTACAACACCGCAGTCTTTTTTTCTATTTGATTCCTTCCCATTTCTATCATTTTCCTTGCCCACCTCTCTTTTCTATCACAACCTTTTTCTATTATATTAGTATTTCTGTTTCTATTTCTTTCCAATTCCTATTCCTTCCTTTCCTAAGTGCTAGTAACTATTATATATTTATTATTTTGACTGCTTAGTTTTTGATCATTTTAGATTTCAGTTTGCCATTTTTGTGACATTCTTCCCTACCAAGGGTTATATCCAATGCCGATGGGGTGCTCCGTTTGTAACTCATCTGAGGTGGTGATTGTCTCCAACGGCTCGTGAGGTGCTTTGGCTCTAACTCAAACTTGCTGGATAAATATCTTCCTCAACTACCATTGTTGTCCTTCTCCTTACTGCCGCCTGCCATCTAGTTGCAGTCCAGTCACTATCGGCCACCCAGTTCACCTTCCCTGCTGCTGTTCGCCACCTCTAACAGCTATCCTGCTGCCGCTAGCCCATCCTACGCTTTCCAAGTTGTTGTCCACTTGTCGGGTGCTGTCTCGGCTACCACCAACTTTATTCAGATTGCAGTTCTCTCTTCTGGGCAATGTCCTGATCATCACTGACCTTTTTCAAGTCATTATCCATCGTCCCCTGCACCTCCTAACTGGCTGCCTATTTTCCCTTCTCCATCCAGCAGGCAGACGACCATTCCCACCCTTTCCACAGGCTGCCAACCACCTACTGCCCCTCCAACATCGCCTACCCGCCACCGGCTAGCCCTAGTGTAGCTTCCTTTTTGCCGAATTTGCCTCCCTCTTCTAGAGGGGATTATTTTTGTCTTTTATGTTGTTTTTCTTTTCTTATTTGGTTGTCGTCATTGATACTTTATGTTTGCATGTTCTTGAGTTATTTTCGGTTGAGGAGTCGCTTTGTACTTTTTTGGGAAGTTGGCAATAATATTTGTCGTTTGGTCATGGTTAGAGATAACTTCAGTATCAGCTTGGCATTGGTAGTAGTGTCGAAAATCTCAAATTTATCCCTAACAACTCTAGGGATCGCCTCTAAAAGTAAAGCATATTCTTCCTTAGGGCTATCATTACAATCACAAACCACCCTTTGCTTTACTAGCTCCATCTCCATAGATTCTAAAATTGGCTCCTACTCAACCCATCCACCACATCTATCCTGTGACATATATCATCACTATAGTCTTGGAGAAACTTTATTGATTTCAAAACATTAAAAGTAATTTTCTGATAATTAATTCTCATTGTAAGTTCTCATTTTTGTACATAGATCATATCCTTTCCTGTGGCTAAAAATTGTCTTCCTAGGATAATAAAGATTTCCTTATTTTCTCCATGTCTAAAACAATGATGTTAGCAGGGAGTATAAACTTATCATTCTTAACCAACATATTCTTTAATGCCCCTAAGGATAAGTTAGAGATCAGGCAGCTAAATGCATGTTTATTGTAGTAGGCTATACTTTTCCAAATCCTAGTCTTTTAAAAAGAGAGACATGAGGTTGTTACTAGCCCTCAAGTCACATTGAGCCATTTTAAAGAATCTTTCTTCTATGATAAGGAATGACATCTACGAGGTCTTTATGTTTCTGTGACAATTTTTATTTACTAGATAGTGCTATAATCCTTAGTGCAATATTTTCAATTTCTCCTAGTTTTTTCTTTATTATCAAGGGTATTTTTCATGAATTTAACGTAACAAAGCAATTGTTTTAGGGCTTAAGCAAATTGAATATTGATCGTGAGTTTCTTGAAAATCTCTAAAAACCTAAAAGGCTATTGATCTAACTTATGTTTATACTGGGAAAAGGGCGGTGGTGGTTTCTTCTGTTCCTTTGGAGGCAAATCAGATTTCTCTAAGTCTATGGCTAGATTCTCTCTACATTTCTAAGGCTCAGAATCATTCTCTTCAGATCTACTTTTCTTTTTAGGGATGTCTTCCAACTCTTTCCTACTTCTATGTTCAATGACTTTTACTTGCTCTTTTTTTTCTTTATTCTTACCAAGTATTACTAATTTTCTATTACTTGAAGAGTTAGCTATTTGTCTTAATTGATTTTTAATATTTCTTATAACTACAACTTAATTTTGTAACTGATTTTGCATTTGCCATACTATCTCTTCCAAAGATAATTAATTTCCCTTATATTGAGAATTGAAAGCGATAGTTCTTTTCTTTAAATTGAAAATTGAAATTGAATCCAGATGGGTAGATTAGTCTCGGGTTAGCATTGCCTTGGTTATTCCAATTTTTTATATGATTGGGTTGGTTGCTACCTCACTGCTAGTTTCCTACAATTTTGTTGTTATTCCAATTAAGATTTGGGTGACTACTCGTAGGTATTGGAGTACAGGTTATTGGATATGTTATTAGTTGCATTCATAGACTTTACAGAAGCACTACAAAGATGCACTAGTTGTCCATAGACATTCTCTTTTATTGCTAGTAATCCTATTATTGGATTTAAGCATAAATTATTTAACTTCTTGGATATGGTAGTTATTTGCGAAGTTAAAATTGCTTTCACATCCATGTCATGAATAGTAGCTAACTTCCTAAGGTTAATTCTCTCGGAGGGACATTGGAAATTATATGTTATCATCTTTTAAATAAGTTTAAATGCCTCCTTAAATGGTTTGGTCATCTGCAACATCTATGATTGACTTCAACAATCCTAACATCCCATTATTAAAAGTCTGGATATTCAACCAATCATGTATGGTGTGGTGTGGGCATTTTTTAAGCAGTTCTTTGAATTACTCACAAGTTCTATGAATAGATTCTCCATCTAATTGAGTAAAAGATGTTATTTTGTTCTTAAGTTGTTAGTCTTAGATGGAGACAAATATTTGAATTTGAATTTTTGGACTAGGCCATTCAAATTGGTGATTGGTTATAGTGCTAGGGAGTTTAATCACATTTTAGTCTTTCCCTTAAGTGAGAAATAAAATAGCTTTAGGCTAACGACGTTGTTGGAGAGATTGTTATAACTGAAGATAATGCACAGTTCTAAAAAGTTGGCTAAGTGTAGGTTAGGGTCCTCTATGGATGATCTCCCAAATTGATTTTTTTTAAATATTTTGGATGATAGCATATGTTTAAGTTCAGGAGTAGTGGCTTCTATGGCAGGATTATTAATACTCAATTTAATTTTTTTTACCGATGGCTTGACATTACTCTCTAAGGAGTTTATGATGCTCTTCCTAAGAATCTTTCATCACTAACTTTTTTTTTAGTTTTGTGATTTTTTCAAATTTTTGGGTTGTCTTTTCAATTAGAAAATAACATAAACAAAAAAACATAACACAAATTTTTTTTTGAATTTTCAAAAAAATATTGAAATATGATAAAAATATGACAAGTTTTAAGCCTAAATTCTAATAGACTAACTAAAATCTTTTAAAAAATGAAAATTAAAGTCGTTCGCCAACAACGATGTAAACAACTTGTATCTGAACCTACTACGAAGCAGACGACAATCATGCAATTATACGTGTTCCTCAAGTAATATACAGATCTAAGTCCGTGTGTCGATCTCATGAGGAGCAAGTTAATTTTTCAATCTAGGAAAAATTCTAGTCTACTGATTTTAAGTGTAGCATAAAATGTTGGAATTTTGATGATTTTAAAATTATTATTTCTAATTTTTTCAAAAATAAAAACTTAAATTAAATACTGATGGTTTTTATCAGATAAAGGTTTCTCCTCTGAATTGAATCCTAGAAACTTAGGTTTAACTAATTGATAAAGTTATAGGTGAAAATTAGGAACAAATTTCCTCGACCTCTTCTGGTAGTCATAAGAAGATTTATGCATACTTGTTTAACTAATTTATGCAATGCATGTGATGTTAGGATGTGTGAACTAATAAGGATCAACATTGGGTTGAATACTTGTTGCCTACTAGAAAATTCATGGTGTAGAGTGATAACTTAACGTTTTAGCATTGCACAAAAATCGAACACATACATAAATAAAATAAAATTTATGAGAGAACCAAAATTTTTTATCTAGAAAATCCTAAAAGGGGAAAAAATCATAGGGTTTGGTGTGAGTAAAATAATCCAGTATATAATCATGAGAACAAATGTCGACTCTTCTTTTGGATTAAGGAAGACGTGATTACAAGATTATATTGAAATTATAACTATTTTGAAATAACTCAGTATATATAGTTGTACAAGGGTAGACTTACCGACCGTATTTGACTATAGAAGCCTTGTTGACAATAAAAGTCATAATTTATTGCTATGACAACCATCATAGAGCTACTAATGTCATGGTTGGAGGCTATAACAGTTATTGTTAGCTACAAAAGCCATAATTATAGGAGCCTATTAAAGGATATCAAAGTCATAGTTGGTGGCGGTCGATAATGGCTGGTGGATGACGATGATCTCTAGT
>JXCR01112638.1:0-29304 GCA_002079205.1 Phalaenopsis hybrid cultivar | reverse complement strand
AATCATGAAAATTAGCATGTTGCTTAGAAAAATCCAAGAAAATTTTGGAAGGTTTATGACGATAAGAGAACCTTTAGAAAAATTTCTCATGAGCCAAGTCATTCAAAATACACCTAATGTTTACAAACCCTAAATCACTAAGATAATTAATTTTGAAAAATACAAACAACAAAATGACTTGATTTTTAGTCCCCACTATTATTTATAATCCAAAGAACTCACCATAAAAATTTCAAAGCATTTTGAGTTCATTTGGTAACTTAAGTTGACTTTTTAATGATGAATAACATTTTTGGCACTTAAATGATTTTTAAAAATAAAAATATAACTCAAAAATTTAAAAAATTGGGTTTTTTGAGTTCTCTGTGATTAGGAGTATTTTCTAAAAAAAATTGTATTTAAAATAAAAACTTCATTTTTTTAACCTATTTTAAATATTTAAATATCATAAAAAATAATAAAATTCATGGAAATGTTCTAAATTGCTTTTTAAGCACTTCGGAATAATTAAAATACTTTTCTTGATTTGCTAAATAAAGATACTAAAATTTAAAGATTAAAAATAATTTTTAAAGGCTAAAAATGGGTTTTCACTAAAAATAATTCCAATAAATCAAATAAAACTCAGAAAAATATAAAGTTATATCCTTTGAGTTCTCTGACCTTAGGAAGATTTTTTCAAAATAAAAAACTTAATTTTCCCCATTTAAAATATTTAATATTTAATAAATACCCCATAACTTAAAAATATTCTTCAAATTCAAATAAAATTCAAAAAATCATGAAATTTGATGCAAACGCTTCTCTAGTATAGGTCTACCTCTAGTAAAAATTTCAAGGGATTAAGATTTATCTTGGTCAAGTTAGGAATTTTCTTTGAAAAATCCTATTTTTACATGAAAATATTTATATAAATTAAATTAAATTTTCAAAAATCACATTTTCTCCTATGATGTCTTAATTAACCAATGAATGAGGTAGAATAAAAATTTTAAAGTCATTTAAATTGAATTTGACAAATTAAGAAGTGTTAGAGCCTTAGGGACAAATATGTAATTTTAGAAATTTAGCTTTAATTAACATTTAGGCTTAATTCAAGGAGGGAAATGGGCAACCTCTGATCTTAATTTAGATGTTTGAAATACAAGAGGCTAATTGGTAGAAACCAACCTCACTTTCTTATTTGAAAAGATAAGTTAATAAATTTCTAAATCATTAAAATTTGGAAGTTTATTAAAATAAAATGAACCCAGAACTTAGGGGTATGACTTTTGAAGCTAATAATTAATCAATTTAATATGCATAATTTTATTTTCAAATAAAATTCAAATCATGAATCATGACCAACTAAAGCTTAACCTTTTTAAAAGTAACTAACACACTCACATAGGTTTTAAAGGCTTAGTAGTGACTTAGGCTAAATCAAGTTTCATTTAAATGAGGATTAAACAAGTAAATATCAATTAAAACTAAGATGTCTTTCAAACACTACAAGCCTAATTAGGACCAAAATTTGGTGAAGTGTTCCAATAAAATGAACTTGACCCTTTAAGGGTCTTTACTTACATAATCTTCAGAATTAAATTACAGATGATAATTACCTTACTCTTATGGATAATTGAGACATCAATGCTCATTGAGCACTAAGGGTATTTACAAGATGAATTATTAAGCAACATAATAAGTTTAAAAGAACTCAAGATTTTTCACCAGGCAGCTAGAGAGTAACACGGACCTGCTTCTTTCTCTAGATCAGTTGGATACCTCGGAGATCTACTAAACTTAATATATTTTGCTTTACAACATCATCCTTAATTAAACTTCTAAGGACCCACCAATATATGACCTAAGGTTAGATAGGCCATCAAAATTTTACTTTCCTGTTTCATATAAACTGCCATAACATGCCTTTTGAGTTTCAGGTGGTGGAACACGAAGACTCGCCAGGTACACTTTTACAGTTTTCAACATTGTCTTTCTTGTACTTTCATACTGTGCTTTTTTACCTTCAAATTTGCATGCTAAACTATGATGGCACCCTGTATGAAAACTAAAATCATTAGGATAGCCACAAAACCAAAAATAAAATTAAAAATAAAACTAAAATCAACCAAGATAAAATTCACCCCCACAACATTCAAAATATAAAACAACTCAAAATTTAATTACAAACATCACACAAAACTACAACTTCAACTAAACTAAGACATTTCTATCTGATGATTGAGAATCTCTAGGAGGAGGTAACCTATGGTTGCTAACGAGACTTCCCACAGTCTAAATGAAATTATGGAACTCATTAAGTTGAGTTTACTAAATTCATTTCAACTAAGTGAATCTAATATAAAATAGTGGTACCCAAACGAGGGAACTGTATGATCCTAACTAGTGTCACTCTAATCAACTTTAATATGCCCCCATGAAATTTAAAGAACTTCAACCATAGGGCCACCTGATTTAAAATCATAACTTAACACACTAAAGAACTCAAACTCGTCGCGACAAGCAGCTTCGAGCTAGCATGGTGGGCAGCACAGCCATCTTCGATAACAAAACATGTCTTCCCCAATTAAAAAAATCTTCCTTCCTTAGATATAAACAACAAAGTTATAGAACTTTGAGGTTGCTTGCATATGCAACGTTAAGCCTCACCTTACTTTTAGGTCTTTGTATAGCCCTGCTATACAATATAAGCCATAACTCGTCTTAGGATTTCGAGGTCGTCGTTCGTCACGACTTAAATCCTCACATCTTATAGGCTATCTGTGTGATCGTTTCACATGAATGTAAGCCCTAACTAATAAAATTGGCAGGATGAAACACCTACATATTTCTCCTCAAAACTGAAGCCAAACATTAGGATAGCTTGGAAAGTCACCGAGGTTCCCCTCTGGATCCATGACATCCTTTAGTTCTTCCTCCTTTGGACTCTACAACAAAATATTCCAAATTTGGACCAATCCCCTTTCACACCTCTACGTTCGATCTTATTGAAAAGTCCCGCCACTTGAAATTCCTTAAAGAGAATATTTCTTGATTTTTATCGAGAGTCTTCTTAAGTCACTTTGTTCATTTAAGAAGTAATTAACTATAGGGGCTTGCCCTTATTGGAAGCTTTTCTCAAACCTAGATTAATACAAATCCTATTTAATTCCTTATATTAAATAGCGGAACTTGTCGGAAAATAAAAAGGTTTCACAGACCAAACAGATGCCATATATTCCTTAATTTATTTGATCGAGCCTCATCCTCAAGTCTTGTGTTTATCCTTCGCGATAGATATACAGGATTTGAGGCACAACGCTCTTTCATTTAAATTATGAAAAATATGGTGTCATTTTGATTTCATATTTTTCTAAAACTAAATATATATGTAAATTAAAATGTCCTTCCAAAGCGGGCGATGGCATTTCGATTTCGGTGACCGACAACTTCTTACGGATAACTCCTCCAAGCAGAAATAACACCGACATTGTTATACCTCGATGTGATGATCAAAGTATTGCAAAATTTTTGAAAAAGAATATATTTTGTAGATTTGGGAAGCCAAGAGTTATCATTACTGATGGACGAAGTTATTTCAGAAATGCCATAATGGAGAAATTATTAAAAAAATATCATATAAATCATAGGATTACTTCAGCTTATCATGCTCAGACAAGTGGTTTGGCTAAATTATCTAATTTAGAAATTAAGAGAATTATGGAAAAATTTGTGAATCCAACAAAAATGGATTTGTCAGTCAAACTTGACTATGCTTTGTAGGCTTTTAGGACTGTATATAAAACTCTTATAGGAATGTCCCCATATAGGCTAATATTTGGGAAAGCTTTTCACTTACCAATTGAACTTGAGCATAAAGCATATTGGGCAATTAAAAATTTTAACTATAATTTGAAAGATTTTTGTGAGAAAAGAATATTACAATTAAATAAGCATGAAAAGATAAGGAATGAGTCTTATGAAAGTGCCAAAATTTATAAAGAAAAGATGAAGATGTGGCATGATTGAAAGATTCTTACTAAAAATTTTGAACTAGGGCAACAAGTTTTGCTATTTAATTCAACGTTAAGATTATTTCCAGGCAAACTTAAGTTGAGGTGGATGGGCCCATTTATTGTGATTAAAGTTTATCCTTATGGAGCTGTGAATATTAAAGATCCTAAATCTGAGAAAATCTTTAAAGTGGATGGACATAGACTGAAACCTTATTATATAGGGGATCAACAAAAACTTAATGATGGAATGATGTTGGGTCAACTAGAGTAAGCATTGGTTATGTCGAGTTGACGACATAAAATCAAGCGCTTTGTGGGAGACAACCCATAAGTATCAGTGTGTTTTTTATTTTATTGATGTTTTTTGTGTTATTAAGAAAATTAAGGAAGTATTTTTGAGACTATTATGTGTTAGTATTGATTTTAAGACTTAAATTAGTGATTTGGACATGTTAAAATGAGAATTTTGCGTTAAGTTGACTAGTGCAAAAATGTGCACTAGCGCTTGTGCGATAGTTTTAATACATGTGCAAAATTAATATTCTAGAAGGAAAAACCACCTAGATATTTGCAAAATGTGTCTTCATAGTTTCTAACTGTGTCTAAGAGTTATTGGAAGAATTTATGCCTATAAATTGAAGGGTTTAGTGAAAGAACTTCACCCCAGATCATTTCTATCCCTAAAGCTTAAAAGAGAGAGATTTTAAGATGATGTCTTCATTGGAGATGGATTTAAAGAAGAAGGATGATACCATGAGGAAGAAATTTATTAGTCAAAGTGCATAAGTGATGTATAAAGGTTTCTTAGCCATCAATATTGAAGGGATATCTGAGAAGATCAACAAAATTGAAAATACCATGTCTGTACCTGAGACTAAGGTATTAGAAATTCGTGCACATCTTGAGCATATTGGATGACAATTGAAAATGTATTTTAGCCACACTAGTTATATAGAGGAATTGGATAAGGAGATGTTTCTTAAGCAAAAGTGGATTGAAGAAGATTGCATCAGAGCACATCACCATCGACTGTTTTATTAACTTTAGATTCCAGTTGCCCCAGGAGAGAGTAATAAAAAAACCTGAATTTGTTCTTTCTAATGAAGAATGGAACTAAGTTCTATGTTTGTTTTAGTGTGATTAAAGTTGTTGTCTTTAAGTTTTTTTAGTGTTTAAGACATGTGTAAGTGTTTATGTTACTTATGTGTGTAATTCTGAATATGTGTTAAATGTTTTGTACTTAGGAAAATTTTCTCATCTGAGACTATTTCGAGTAAGAAACAAGTGTCAATAGTATTTGTACTTGTTTGTGAATTAATATAAGTTTGTTTTTGTGAAAATTTTGTGTTGTTTCAGCCTCAAATTGAAATAGCTATTAAGGAGAATTTTGAGAAAGAGAGGAGTTATAGGAAGTTGAAAATAGTCAATTAATTGTTATGAGAACATTTATGGGTGGTTTACTTAGCCAAATAGTGCATTTTACTTAAATTTAAAGATTTCAAAAATAATGCACTGGTGCTTAAGTGCCACATATCCTGCTTAAGCGTGAGCTAACCCGAGAGGCAGGCCCCTAAGCGCTACATAACCGCGCTCAAGCGCCGGTTCACAAAAACCAGTTCACGAATGGTTAAAAGTGAAATTTTTGTCCAAAAATGCCATTTTTAATGCCTCCCATTGTATTCTACCTCTCAAAATCACAATTTTAAGGGCTAGGGCACACCATTAAGTGGTCATTTTTCAGTGGAATCAAGAAAAATTTGCTAGATTCAGATTCCTTAAGGTAAGAGCTTTATTTCTATGCAAAAATTTTGGATTTTCACCATGTATTTTGAGCAAATTTGGAGAAATTAGAAAATTCACTATTCATGTTGAAAAATGAGGAAAAATCTATGAAAATTGCTTGGGAAGTTTAGTTTGTGCTTTTGGAAGTTTAGTTTAATTATTTAAACTTAATTTTTGAAGTTATGTTTGGAATTTATAAAATTTTTAGAATGACACCAAGAATGAAGAGGAATAGAGGAAAAAGCCCATTTGATTCGAGCAAATTTGTTAGTTTGAAAGCTCAAGATTGGTACAATGATGCTCTACAGTCATGAAAATTGATTTCGGAGCGATGTTTTAGAAATCCGGGTGGATACGTGGAAGGTTTAATCGTTCTTCGATAGTGCGAATAGTTCTATTGTTTCTCTACTATCACAATGATTTCTGTTGTGAGGGAGTTTTATGCAAATCTCCCTGAAGTTAAAGACAATAGAGTTATGGTTTGAGGAACCTTTTTTGTCATTGTTAATCAACATGTTTTACCATTTACCACCGGATACTTTATGTTTTTATGCAAATTATAGTCCTACTGAAGCGGAGTTAAACGAGATTATTTCATACTTGACTATTGGGAGAATTTTCATTTTCCACCTCAATCAACTTGTTATTTTTATTGGTTTAATAGGAATTTCTGACTCACAATGAAAATCTTTAACATAATTTTCATTTTCTACTTCATCCTTTTCATTTTCAACTTCTTTTTGAACTCTTTCTTCTAATTCTTTTCCACTTCTCATTTGAATAGCTTTAATTTGCCCCTTGTTCTTATCTTTAGGATTTACTTCAACATTACTAAGCAATGTTCCTTGAGGTTTATTGCTAAGTGTAGCAGCAATACATCCCAACTGATTTTTCATGTTTCTGATTGCAGCTCCTTGACTCTGTAATTGACTTCCTATTTGCAATGTTAATTCTTCCATTGATAACTTTTTCTCCTTATTTTGCAAATTATTAAATCATGGGGGCTAGTAAAGTTTATAAGCTTGATTTACTTGATTGTTGGAGCTTCCCACTGGGTTTGCAACATTATTTCTCTATTATGGATTTGCAACATTTGACTTATTGTTACTCTAACTAAAGTTTGGATGATTCTTCCAACGAGGATTATAATAATTGGCATAAGGATTATTAGAACGATTGTTTATTCCATTTAAAGTCTCATAAGAAGATTGAGATTCTATCATTTGTCCAAATGAGTTCTCCGCAAGCATAGGTGTTGTTTTAGAATAATTCATTCCATATTGATCTATCCTGTTTGATATATCAACTATTTGAGCAGCTGATATAGATATTGCATCAGAATCATGAATACTAAGTACTCTTTTTGGATTTACCCTTTCTGAGGGCCATTGAAAATTATTAGTAGCCATCTCTTCAATTAATGAATATGCTTCATTGAATGGTTTTGAAAATAATGATCCACCAGCAGCAGCGTCAATTATCGATCTAAGAGATCTAATCAATCCATTATAAAAAGTTTGAATTATTAACCAATCTGGAAATGCATGGTGTGGACACTTCCTAAGGAGATCTTCAAATCTTTCCCAGGCCTCATAAATTGATTACCCTTCAAAATGACAAAAAGATGTAATATCATTTCTAAGCTTAATATTTTTTAAAGGTGAGAAATATTTAAATAAAAATTTTTGTGATAAATCTCCCTAAGTTCTGATAGATCCGGGTGCTAATGAGTTTAAGCAGATCTTAGCTTTATCCCTTAGTGAAAAAGAAAAAATTCTAAGTCTGAGAACATCATTCGACACTCCATCATATTTAAATGTAGCACAAAATTCTAGGAAACTAGCAAGGTGTAAATTGGGATCTTCAGTTGGTGTTCCCCCAAATTGGTTATTTTGCACCCTTTGGATAATAGAAGGTTTAAGCTCAAATAATTGGCATCTACAACAGGTTTTGTATACTCAAATGAATTTCATCTGTTGTAGGATTAGCATAATCTCTTAAAGTTCTTTGATGATGTTCATTTTCATTTCCAATATTACTTAAGTTGCAAGCCATTTTGCTAGAATGGTTTTTCTCTTTTTGTAGTTTTCAAAATTTTCTAACTGTTCTTTCTAATTCAGAATCGTAAGGTACTATGTATTCTGATCTTATACTACGCATAAATAAAATAAAATAAGTAATTAAAAATAAACAACACAATTAAACAAGAAAATGTTCAAACTAAACTACAAATACTCTACACTTTTTTAATATTTTTAAAATAAAATTAAATAACTAATACTTTCCGTTACTTCCCCTGTAACGTCGCCAAAAAACTTGCTGCGTGGAAACTAGAGATTAAATTTATAATAAATATGCAACATAACCCAAACAATAATTTAAATTTAATGAAAATAATTTACCTTTAAAACCTCTTTTAAACTCTCAATTCCCTTCAACATATAACGCAAGTATACATATCGTTCAAGCAATACAAGGCTCTATTGGAGTCCTAGATATTGATCCTACAGGGAAGCTAGAAATATATATAAGCTAGTTATTAATATTCTATTCTTAAATAGAAATAAAAATAAAAGCAAAGTAAAGTACGAAGTTTGAAGTTAAGCTACTCAAGTGAAATGCTACTAAATATGCAGATGTATAACTATAACAGTTAAGTTAAACTAGATACTAAACTTTCAAAAGTAAAATTGCTGAAATAAAGCAAAGGTTTTTTCTTTACAATGAAAATATGGCTTGTGAAGAAGTTGAAATCATTTGAAAAATATATTTAAAAACCTTTTTGTGTCAAAAAGGAGCAATCATATTCTCTACCCTCTTCCGAGCGCTACAAGGAACATTGACTAATTCAGAGTTTCGTCCGTAATTATGTGGTTAGGCTAGGAGGATACCAGCTATCAGTCCAGAGCTCCAACTACTCCTTCAACTGTGGGATAACATGCTTGCATTAGTTTTCAATCAACTAAACCAAGTTGGGGATTCTAATCTATCACCTTAAAATCTTCCAATTCTACATCCAACGAAGTATATTTCCCTATTTATTTGCACCCAATCCCGTGGATGACATACTCTCCCATGAAATCAAATGTGATCCTCCCTTTATTGTAGAAATCATATCCCCTTTTTAGAACATATGTTTCTCAACACATTTTAACAATTCAATTGGCCAGATCAAAAAGTAAATGAAGATCCGAGTTCAAATCATCACAAATTATCTACATTTAAAATCATAGAAAAAAAATCAATTCTTTAAAGTAGGGAGAAGGATAAAAAAGACTATTCAGAATTCATGAGAAGGATACGATAACACATGGACTTCATATATAAAAACAAGTTTACCAATAAAATAAATGAAAAATACAACTTTTCTCACAATCCTTCCAAAGAAAATCCCTAGAAGTTCTCTCCAAGTCTTTATCTCTTTACAAACACTCTCAATTCTCTCTTAGAAGTTAATGAAGAAGAAATCTCTCATCTTCCATCTCCTCTTAAAACCCTATAAGACATTCTCCAAGCCCTTGACTTTCTCTCTCTATCTCTCCCTCTTGGTTTTCACACCACCTATCTTTTTTTGCCCCCCTCTTGAAGTTCTTCTCCAACTTAAGTTTATTTTGGTCTGCCTCCTCAGAAAAGAATTTCAATTTCCCTAAAAAATTCAAAAGTCAAACCTTTGAATTCAAAAGATATGTCTTTTTGATCTAAGGGTCAATTCCCTTCAAATTAAAACCTTGCAAAGGGTCTAGATGCATTGAATCACTCCATGGGGTGTTTAGAACAATTGTCCCTTTAAAAATTCATGTAAAATTTGGCTTAAACCTCCTTAATTTGAAAGAGTTGCACCTGGCGCATCATGTGCCAGTGCTTTGGATTTTGGCGCATCATGCGTCAAACCCCAAAATTGCCTATTTTTGCTCCAAATTTTATTCCTTTTTTCATTTTTGCTCTAAATACCTAAAAATGGTTTATCTACAACAAAAACACAAGAATACATTTTTTTTAATATGCAATATCACCAGGAATAAAAAGGGTACTTAAAACAGTATATTATTTTTGTATCACCCGACACACCACACTTATTAGGTGTCCATTTGTTGACTTCACTTTTGGTTGAGTTCTATTTTTTCCTCATTAGTAGCCTAAGCTCTAGCCATAAAACTTTCCTGTTGACTATTCCTAGAGGACTAAAAAGGAACCCTCACCATTAGAAATTCTACATTCTTCTTTGCTTAACTTGAGGTTCCACATATTGGTCCTAACCTCTAGCACTTGGTAGGTGGGGTAAATATGAAGGAGCTCAAGGAGAGTTCCCATAGAATTGTCAAACCTTAGGACTAATCCTGGGCGGTCTGGTCTTAGATAGGCTAGCTTGCACACACTGCACTTTTTAACACACCCCAACCCTTAAGACCCCTTGATTTGGTCTCCTAACACAATTTGGAAAGCTCATATGGGTGGACCCAACCCTTAACACTTGGCTAAGAGGGTTAGGACCAACATTTGGAGCATGCAAAATGAGTCCTCTTATGGCTCCTATTGGTTTGACATGACTTCATGACTTACTTGCCCATTCTTGACCAAAATCACCAAATTAGCAAAATACCTCTACAACCCTAATTTTTGCCAAATTTACCAAGATTGCCCAAAACACCCAAATTTGTCCAAAAATTATTTCAAATTATTCCCCACCATCCAAACTCAACAAAATTTCAAAATCCTAAAATTGACTTTTCAATTCAATTCAAAATCACTTAAAATCCTTTCAAACCTCTTCATGACATCTCCATACACCAAATTAAATATTTAATTGACCCAAAATTTGACCCAAATCATAACCCAAATTCACCCCAATTCTGATAGCCCAAGCTCACCACACTTAATTCCAAGAGCCCAAATCCAAAGCCCACATGATAATTTTCTCCTCATCATCCATTTAATCAAAATCATTGCCTAAGTTTCCATTTCATGCCAAAATTATTTTAAATGAAGCCTCATGAAAAACACTACCAAAATGTCCCATAAAATCCAACATCCCTTCTCAAGAAAGTTGGACAAGTCGATGTCAAGCCATGAAGCCATCTCCAAGCTGCATGCAAGCCATTCGAGTCAAACTTTTATCACCATGCTATGTTGGGCAAAAGGAGGAGCCACTTTAGTGGTCCCCTCACAAATGATTAACCTTTCCCATGACTCACTTAAGCACACCATTAGCCCTAATCCACTTGGATGGGGCCTTCAACATGATAACCCAGTAGAACCACTTAATTTTCTTCAGCACCTAAACCTTCCTTGATGGGTGATCCCAACCAAAAATCATGCATTGAACCAAATTGATCCAAACTCTTTAAATTAAAACCTTTACACATGGCTAACCCCAATTGACTTCATCAAAATTAAGCCCTGATCCCCCATACCAAATGGTGATCTGTGCCTCGCCGGCTAGCCACCTTGGCTATCAATAAACACCATGGCCAAGAGAGCCGATATGGTAAAAACCCAAAATTGAACACATTAAAGTGGGACCAACTCAAATGGAAATTGGAGACTTTGTGCCTTCCATCTAGACAACATCCCAGCCACCTCAACTTGACCTGAGAGCCACCATGACCTCCTCTATTTAAACTTACCCTCCACGACGAGGGGGGAGAGGTTGAAATTCCTTGGGAAGACTCTCCCAAATTGTTCCTAGAGCTTCTTCAAGACCTCTTGAGTCCAATCCAACCATCCTCCTGCCCTCAAACCCACTGCTCGAGCTCAATTCTGGGGCTCAAAATCAAGCCCAAAATAGGACATCCCTCTAGACTTCACCAATGTCAAATTAATTGCACCAACACCATACTCTGAGTGAGAGAAGAAGATCCCCCTTAAAAGACCCATCAGTAGACCACTCTAGCATAAACTTTGATCAATACCCCAAATCAACCTCGATCAATTTCATTCCTAGACATTTGATCATGGACCAAGGCTTCATCTAGGTGCTCTCTGGACTCAACTCAAGCTTTTGGAAACACCCAATCAAGGCCACACCTCTTAGACAAAAGTATTGAACTCTCACCTCAAACTGAGCCTATTTTATTTTTCCATGCTTATAAACTCAGTTTAAGACTTGATTAACTACATGGATGTATTCATCTCATCGAGATGAGTCGATAGGAAGAAATTGTACTTGATTTAGTTGAGTATCGAGCAAAATATTAAGGTTTGAAGTTTAATGGCTCTCGAGCTCGGGACTTGGGGATGATGAACAGATGCTATCCATTTCTGCATATATCGAATGGATGCTTTGGATCTTGTGAGACGGATGGATGGAATGGAACAGCGAGACGCGCGGTAGTTGAGTCATAAGGAGGCATCACATGGCAAAGCGTCGCGTGATCTTTCGGAGCTACCTATGATTCAGTCAGCGTCGCTTGGATAAGTAGAAAAATAGGGCTTTATTTGATTTAATTAAATCCCAGAACTTCAAAAATCCATATCATGGTGTAGAAAATGATAAAAATAAAATAAAAATACCCTCTTGCTCAGTGAACAGAGAAAAACAATATGGAAATTGTTTCATGTTTGTTTGATGCATGCATGTTTTTTAATTAATTAAATAATGTTTTTATTATTTGGATTCTTTATTTGCATAGACATTTCACCATGGCATGGGACCATGGGGCTTTTGATGTCTCTGTTGCTAGGTGTCTTCCTGATTTTTCTAAGTTCTAAGAGAATCTCTAAGCAAAGATCTCTAATTTTCAAGTTAAAGGTCCCTATTTTGGTAAAATAATTATAAAAATTGAAATAATGATCAGAAAAATACAAAACTTATTTTGATAGTTTCACTGTGGTCAAATGACCCTAAGAAATATATAAACTTTGTTTAACTCATTAAAAATAATCCTATTTATCACCAACCCCTAAAACAAAAAATTTAATTAGACTAATTATAAATTTAAATATCAATAAAATCATTCTCAACTGTAATTTAATGACAGAGGAGCTCCCCATAAAAATTTCAAGTCAAGTGGAGTTAATTTAACCACAAAATGGATCAATTTAGTGAAATGATATTTTTGGCACAAAAATAATTATAATAATTAATATACAACTAAAAAAACCACCAAATTGATTTTGGGAGCTCTATATAATAAGAGAAACCTAAAAAAAATAAAGGTATAATTAAAATAAATAATCCATTTTTAAGTTATATTTAAGTATTTAAATAAATAAAAATTAATTAAAAATCATAAAATTAGATATCTCACGTCACATGACATATAAGCTTTTTAAGTTAAAAGTGATTGACTCATCAACATTGGCTTTGTTCTGACTGTTTGGGGCCGACTTTATGGATCCTTAGGGTTTAGGGTTTAGGGTTTAGGGTTAATAAAATATCAAATTTGGCTTCCTGATCACTTAGGACCAATTAAAATAATTTTCCTAATTTTTTAACCAAGTTAATAATTTTTAAAGGCTTAAAATGAATTTTCTTTAATTTTCCACAAAAATAATTCTAGTAATTAAAATATAAATAAAAAAAAATATGAAATTTGTTTCTCTAGGTTTCCTAACCTTAGAGGGATTTAATTAAAATATAAATTTTAATTTTACATTTAAATAATATTTTTTATTTAATTATTACTCAAACCAAACAAATAATTCTAATATTTAAATTAAACATCTAAAAATTATAAACATTGGTCCAAATGGTTCTTTGACTTAAGTGAACCTCTAGTAATATTCTTAAGGACAGAAACTTTGTTTTCGTTGAGTTATTGAATTTTTATTGAAAATCCTACTTTTGCATTAAAAAAAGTTCAAAATTAAATGAATTCAGAAAAAATCACATTTTCTTCTCTGATGTTTTAATTAACCCATGAGTGGGGTAAAATAAACATTTTAAAGTCATGTGAATTTGATTTAAAGAATTATGAAGTGTTAAGGCCTTAAAGGCAAAAGAGTAATTTTAGGATTTAAGTATTAATTAATATTTAGGTGCAACCAAAGGATAAATGGGTAATAAATGATCTTAATTGACATGTATTGATGATTGAAACATGAAATGGATAAATAGTAGCAACCAATCTCACTTTTACCTTCTTAAAGATAAATTTGTAATTTCTTAAATTGATGGAATTTGGAAGAATAATTAAATGAGAAGAAATTAAGGTGAGGGGTTTGACTTTGGAAGATCCTAACCCACTGATTCAAAACCCCAATTAATGGTTTTAAAATGATTTTTGATTCTTGATAAGGATTAAAAGCATAAGTATTTATATTTTATTAAAAAAAATTTACAAATATACCCATTAAGTTTTAAGGGCTTAGTAGTGAATTAGACTTAATCAAAATTTTGTCTAATGTGGTTTAGAAAATGACCTATAATTAATTTGAAGTTTTTTTAAAAAAAAACCCTACAAGTGCATCTTAAAAATCAAACTGGCTAAGCTTCTTAACTAAGCCCAAATTTCCCCAAAAGACCTTTACCCGTATAATTCGTAAGTGAAATATCAAGTGATTTTTACCCCACTTAAAGGGATAATCAAAACATCAAATTTCATTGAGAAAAAAAGTATAAATGGGGTGAAACACATAGCAAAAATAATAAGACTAAAATGAACTCTAGATGATTCGAGGGACTGTGAAACATCTAGGGTATTACTTAGGACTCTTCATGATCTTTTGGGAATCTCGAAGGACACTTGAACTTACCATGATTTGCTTAATGGAATCATCCCTAGAGATGAACAAATTGGACCCACCAGGGTATGACATAAGATCTAATAGTCACACCTCAAACCTCTATTTTTTGCTTTTCCTGCAAAATTACATATATGCCTTGGAAATACTAACCTTTCAGGTGGAGGAACGGGAAGAATTGACATGTACGCTTTTAAGTTATTGCTTTGCAATCTACTTTTATTTATTTGTACCTCTTGTTCCCTGCTTATAAACTTGCATGTTAAACAACAAAGTCACCCTGCATGTCAAAACTAAAACTTTTAGGATAGTGATACACCGAATAATATACTATTTTAAGTACCTATTTTATGTTTATTTTTGGTAATATTACACTTTAAAGAAGAGTGGATTTGTATTTTTTTTGCAGGTATATCATTTTAGGAATTTGGAGAAAAAATGGCAAAAAAGACAAAATTTGGAGCCAAAATAACAAGTTTTGATATTTTTGGGGCATGATGTGCCAAAATCCAGAGAACTAACGCATGATGCACCAGATCAGGGCATGATGCCTTAAGGATGGCTTTTTCAAATAAAGGTGGTTTGAGACAATTTTTTGCACAAATTTCAAACAAACACTTGATCTACACACCTCTTGGAGTAATTTAATACATCTAGACACTTTGGAAGATTCTTTTATGAAGGGATATGACTCTTGGATCAAATGACACATCTTTTGAATTCAAAAGAGTTGACTTTTGGAGAAAATTTTGAATTCTATTACAAACGAGGCAACCCAAAATAAAAGAAGAAGACTTCATAGAGTTGAAGGAGGCTTGTGTGTGTGGCGTAAGAGAGAAAGTGAGTTAGAGATAGAGAGAGAAGAGGAGATTTTCTTCTAGGGTTGTAAGAGGAGAGGGAAGATGTGAGATTTCCTCTTCATTACACTTCTAAGAGAGAACTAGGAGTGATTGTAAAGAGAGAAAGACTTGAAGAGAACTTCTAGGGATTTGTTTGGCAAGGATTGTGAGATGAGTTGTATTTTTATTTCTTTTATTTTGCCAACTTGTTTTATATATGAAATCCATGTTTTATCCCATCCTTCTATTGAATTCTGAGTAGTCTTTTTTATCCTTCTCCCTACTTTGAGATATGGTTTTGTAAAGAATAGATTTTGTTTTCCATGATTTTAAATGATAATTGTTTGTGATAATTTGAACTCTGATCTTCATTTACTTTTTGATCTGGCCAATTGAAATACTAAAACTTGTTGAGAGACATATGCTCTTAAACGAGATATTAGCATCTGCATTTTAATTAGCATTCACTTGAGTAGATAATTTTCAAACTTTACACTTCACTTTTACTTTTTTTTTATTTTTTTTATAAAATAATTTACATAATTTACTTTAGGATTTTCAAACTTCCTTGAGGGATCGAAACATAAAACTTCATTAGAGCCTTTTATTACTTGAGTGGTACGTATACTTGCATTGATTTTAAAGAAGATTTGGAAGGTTAAGATGAGTTTTAAAAGATAAATTACTTTCATGAAAATTATTTTTGTTAGAATTATATTGCATACTTACTATATATTTATCATGTGTAATTTTGTAATATTGTAAAATATTTGCAAAATCCTCACACTAAATCCGCCCGCATCAAGTTTTTGGCGTCGTTGCCGAGGAAGTTAGTATTTTACTTTATTTTATTTCAAAAAAATAAAAAAGGAATGTTTGTAGTTTAGTTTGAACATTTTATTATTTAAGTGTGTTTGCTTGTTTTTAATTATCTGCTTTATTTTTGTTATGCATAGTGTAAGATCTAAAAAAATTAGTACCTTACAATTCTGAGTTAGAAAGAACTGATAGAAAAAATAAAAAGCAACAAAAAGTGAAAGATCATTTTAGCAAAATGGCTTGTAATTTAAAAATACTGGAAATAAAAATGAGCATCATTAGAGACCTTTAAGAGATTATGCTAATCCTACAACATATGAAATTCAATTGGGTATTCAAAACCCTGTTGTAGCTGCCAATTCATTTGAGCTTAAACCAGTTATTGTCCAAATGGGTCAAAAAATGAGTTTTGGGGAACACCTGTTGAAGATCCTAATTTAAATATTGTTAGTTTTCTAGAATAGTGTGCTATATTCAAATATGATGGTGTGTCGAATGATGCTGTCAGGCTTAGACTTTTTCCTTTTTCACTTAGGGATAAAGATAAGATGTGGTTAAACTCATTGGCACCTGGATCTATCAGAACATGGGAAGAATTATCACAAAAATTCTTATATAAATATTTCCCACCTTCAAAAACTACTAAGCTTACAAATGATATCACATCTTTTTGACAGTTTAAAGGGGAATCAGTTTATGAAGCCTGGGAAGGATTTAAAGATCTCCTTATAAAGTGTTCACACAATACATTGCAAGATTGGTTAATAATTCAAACTTTTTACAATGGTTGGTTGGATCTTTTAGATCGATAATTGACACTGCTGGTGGTGGATCATTACTGTCAAAACCATTTGATGAAGCGTATTCATTAATTGATGAGATGGCCAAAAATAATTTTTAGTGGCTCTCTGAATGGGTAAATTCAAAAAGAATAGCTAGTATTCATGATTCTGATGCTATATCTATTTTAGCTGCCCAAATAATTGCTATATCAAAGAAGATAGATCAATATGGAATGAATTATTCTCAGATAGCACTTGTGTTTAAGGAAAGCTCATTGGGACAAATGATAGAATCTCAATCTTCTAATGAGACTTTAAATGGAATAAACAATCATTCTAATAACCCTTATGCCAATTATTATAAGCCCGGTTGGAAGAATTATCCAAACTTTAGTTGGAGTAACAATAAGTCCAATACTGCAAATCTGTAGTGGGGAAACAAAACTGATGCAAACCCATTAGGAAACTCCAATAATCAAGGGAATCAAGCTTATAAACCTTATTACCCCCCATGTTTTAATGTTTTAATAATTTACAAAGTAAGGAGAAAAAAGTATCAATAGAAGAATTGATATTGCAAATGGGTAATCAATTATAAAGTCAAGGAGTTGCCATCAGAAATATGGAAAATCAATTGGGATGTATTGCTACTGCATTTTGCAATAGAGCTCTAGGAACATTGCCTAGTAATGTTGAAGTAATTCCTAAAGATCACAACAAAGAGCAAATTAAAGCTATTTAACTGAGAAGTGGAAAAGTTTGAAAATAGAGTTCAACAAAATGTTGAAGTTGAAAAGGATGAGATTGAAAATAAAAAATCTGGCGAAGATTTTCATTTTGAAGCAAAAAATCCGATTGAACCAATAAAAATGACTATAGAAAGACCCCACCTCCATTTCCTCAAAGATTGAAGTAGAAACATAGAGATAATCAATTTTTAAAATTTTTGAAAAAATTGAGGAAATTAATGATAAACATTCCATTTGTATAAACTTTCGAACAAATTCCAAGCTATGTGAAGTTCATGAAGAATATACTTACTAAGAAAAGGATGTTTGTAGATAATGAGACTGTTGCACTCAACGAAGAATGTAGCGCTATAATTCAAAAAAGCTTCTTGAAAACCTTAAAGATCCTGGAAGTTTTACAATTCCTTGTGATATTGGCAAATGATTTTATGGAAAAGCTTTATGTGACTTAGGAGCCAGTATTAATCTTATTTATCATTTTTTAGAAGTTTGGGCTTAGGAGATATTTCACTTACAACTGTAACTCTTTAGTTAGTGATCGTTCAATTGCCTATCCTATAGTAGTTATAGAAGATCTTTTGGTAAAAGTCGATTAATTTATTTTTCCTGTAAACTTTATTGTATTAGATATGAAGGAAGATAAAGAAATTCCTATCATTTTAGGAAGACCATTCATAGCCACTGGAAGAGCTTTGATAGACGTGCAGAAAGGCGACTAACTATGATAGTTAGTGATCAAGAGGTTACATTTAATATTGCAAAATTAATGAGTTACCCTGCAAAAGAGAAAGAGATTGAATGCTTCAAAATGGATATTAATGAATATTTAAGCCATGAATAATTCAAGAAAACTTTGAAAGTGAATTTAAAAAGAAATTTATGAAATATCAAGATGAGGAGAGAATTTAAGATGAATCTATGGAAGTGAGTAAAGAGGCAGGAAATATGTGAAATGTTAGATCTTATAGAAGGTAACAAAAACTTGATTCCAACTATTGAGAAACCTCGTGAACTAGAACTAAAAACACTTCCTACCCATTGGAAGTCTGTATTTTTAGGAGATTTATCTACATTACCTATTATAGTATCCTCAGAATTAATTGATACGCAAAAAAAAAAAAAAATAGTTGTTGGAAACTTTCAAAAGATATAAGAAAGCCTTTGGATGAACATTAGCTAATAGTAAAGGAATTGGTCCTTCAATTTATATGCATATAATTTTATTAGAAGATCAACATAAACCAGGAGCTGATCCTCAAAGGAAATTAAATCCTATAATGAAAGTGGTTGTAAAGAAAGAAATTTTAAAATGGTTAGATGCTGGAAAAATATATCTTATTTCATACAGTGCTTCTAAAGAAAGGAGGTGTGACTCTAGTGACAAATGAGCATAATGAAATAATATCAAAAAGACAAGTCACTGATTGGTGAATCTACATAAATTATAGAAAATTAAATTTTGCCACCAAAAAGGACCATTTTCCTTTACTCTTTTTGGACCAGATGTTGGATAGCTTAGTTGGGCATAAATATTTTTATTTTCTAAATGGATATACCGGTTATCATAAAATAACTATTGCTCCATAGGATCAAGATAAAACAACATTTACTAGTTCTTATAAAACTTTTACTTTTCGGTGAATTCCTTTAGCATTATGTAATGCACTTGGAACATTTCAATGATGTATGATGTCGATTTTTCGTGATTTGATGGAAAAGGGGATTGAAGTTTTTATAGAAGATTTTTCTATATTTGGAACTTCATTCAAAAAATACCTAAATCATTTAGAAAAAGTTTTGGAATGTTGTGAAAAGACTAATCTCATATTGAACTGGAAAAAATGTCAATTTATGGTTGCAGGAGGATTTACTCTTGGGCATAAAATTTCAGAAATTGGCATAGAAGTAGATCCTGCAATAATATAGGTTATATCAAACCTACGTCCACCTACCACAGTAAGAAGAGTTAAGATCTTTTTAGGACATGCTAGATTTTACAGGAAGTATATTAATTTTTTTTAAAAAATTACTTAACCTTTACGCCAACTTTTGGAAAAAGATACAAAATTTTAATCAAGATTGCCTTAAATCCTTTGAAACTTTAAAGGAAAAATTGATCACTGCTCCTATAATTATCTCACCTGATTGGGAGAAACCTTTTGAATTAATGTGTGATGCTAGTGATTATACAATTGGAGCTGTATTAGGGTAGAGTTATGATACGATTTTTAAAGTTATATACTGTGCTAGTAAGACTTGTGATGATGCTCAAATTAACTACACTACCACTGAAAGAGAGTTATTAGCTATAGTGTTTGGTTTCGATAAGTTTAGATCGTATTTGATTGGAGCTAAATGAGTTGTGCATGCTGACCATTCGACTATTAAATATTTGATGCAAAAGAAGGAAGCTAAACCAAGATTAATTAGATGGGTACTTCTGATGCAAGAGTTTTATTTTGTGGTAGTTGATAGGAAAGGGATTGATAATCATATTGCTTATCATCTATCTAGGCTAGAACAAGAAGAAATGCTTGACATGGAAAAAGATATTAATGAAACTTTTCATAATGAACAACTTTATAATGTAAAAGGATGGGAAATACCTTGGTATGACGATATTATAATTTATATTATTAGTGGTATTTTACCATATTGATTAACAAAACAGTAGGAAAAGAAATTCATTCATGATGCAAGATCTTATTTTTGGGATGATACTTATTTATAAGCAATGTAAAGATTTAATTATGAGATGATGTGTGCCATATAGATAAATTTAGGAAATTATTCACAAATATCAGGATTTTGACTTTGGAGGACATTTTGGGAATGATAGAACTGTTCATAAAATTTTATAATATGGATTTTATTAGCCTACTCTATTTAGAGACTTTAATATATATATATATATATATCAAATCTTGTGATCGGTGTCAGAGAATAGGTAATATTTCAAGAAAAAATTAAATGCCTCTAAATTTTAATTTGGAAATTAAAATTTTTGATGCATAGGGATTGGATTTTATGGGACCATTTATACCCTCATTTGGAAATATATATATTGATTTCTGTGGATTACGATTCAAAATAGATTGAAGCAATCACTTTACCTTGATGTGTTGCTCGAAGTGTTTCAAAATTTTTAATTAAAAATATTTTTACAAGATATGGAATGCCGAGAGTAATCATTATCAATGGAGTATCTTATTTTACGAATGTAACAGCTGCAAGATTGGTGGAAAAATATAATATAATGCATATAATTGCAACAAGTTATTGATCCCGAAATTACTTATATGCAACAGTATAATAATGTCTTTGATGATATTTTTCACTTATATTTCCTCACTTTGCAACAGAACTAAAAACTTGATCTTGAAAAAAATAAGAATTTAACTCTTTAATTTATATTCATATTGAGATACTACACAAGTATACGTATCATTATCAAGTAATATAGGACTTTTTGATTAAGACATGAATATCAAACCTACAATGAAATACACAATATGCACTATTGAACAACAAACTTTCAATTTTAAAAAGGCAATTAATAAAACTAATAATATTTTTACAGTATTAAAATTCAAATCTTTTTGGTATTTTTGATACTTTGACAGAACAATAACAATTTAAGAAGATAACTTGAGTTTATGTAAGAGAAAAGCACTAAAGTTGAAAAATATCTTTCTCCTTATCATGAATCAGTAATAAGTTTAGGAATTCTTTCATGAAAGTATGCGAATTTTGTTATGCCAAATAGGAGCAATTAGATTCTTTACCCTTACTAGAGATGCTATAAAGAACATTGGCTAATTTAAAGTTTGAACAGTTTTGAAGACCAACTAGGTAGGGAAGATACCAGCTCTCACTCTAGAGTTCCCTTGATTCCCTCCACCTGCGGGCTAACATCTCATATCAAAACCTAAAACAATAAACCAAGTTTGAAGCTTTAATCTTTAACTTTAAAGTCCTCTAACTCTACACCCTTTAAGGATTATTTTCTTATTTATTAGTACTAAATCATATGAATTACATTCTCATTCATACAACCTCATATAATTCTTTCCAATTATTGATTGAGACAATACCAGCCCAATTTTTACATGTTCTCACAACAAATTTCAGCATCTGGATAAGCCAAATCAAGAAGTAAATAAAGTTCAAGTATTTAAATCATCACAACTTCTTCCAACGCTAAAGATCAATACTCTCTAGAACTTCCATCTAACACTTTAATTACTTATCATTTTAAGGAAAAAGATAAAGAAAACTACTCAGAATCTATGGAGAAAATAAAAAAACACACTTTAGTTTAAAAGTAGAAATCATTGTCAAACCATCAAGAAGTCTGAATTAAGAATAAAAGTAGTTTAAAATAAAAGATAAAAACTTATCTCAAATCCTCCACCAAACTCTTGAAGTTCCTTTGACTTCTCTTTTACAACACTCTCAAAATAAACTAAAAACAAAAAGGATAAAGTAAATTTTTGTGGTGCTTGAAAATCTCTTCAAAACTATCTCTCCAAACTCCTTAGAACTCCTCTTCTAACTCTTTTCAGAACTTTCAAGCACCCTCTTCAAATATGTCAACTTCCTTCTTTTATAAATCTCTGAAAGGTGCCTTTAAAACTCTTCAAAATGTGTCCACAGTCAATGAATCCTCCAAAAGATGCCTCTTTTAACAAGTCTTTTAATAATATTTTCATTCTTAGTGGTCATAACCACCCTCTTAAGACAATAGGTGCCTCAAATACCTCTTCAAAATTTAGCTAAATGAAAAAAAACAATAGTCAATTAACTACCTCGAGCACTTAAACGTGGGGTCTTTAGCGCTTAAACGCAGAGCCTCTGGTGCTTAGGCGCTGCCTTCTCTATTTCACAAACGGTTAAGCACTGGATATGACACTTTTTTCACTTTTTTTCTTCAATTTTGATCTTTTTTCACTCCTTTAAGCATTTTTTACCTTTATACTTGTACCTGAAAGAAAAACACAAAAATACTTCCATTAAAGCCTAATATCTCAAAAATATGTATAAAAATGTGTCTAAGAACACTATATATTTTAGGTGTATCAAAATCTCCCAAACTTAAAATGTTACTTGTCCTCAAGTGACACTTCATTCTTTATAAACTAAATAAGTATGAGATGCATATGAGTTTCTTTACGAGTTACTAAAATTTAGATTTAGAAGTATAGTAGTGTAATTTATAAAAAATATTTAGTAAATGCGACCAACTTAAAGTTTAGAAATTTTTTATGTTATGAAAGATGAAAATATGAGTTCCTATCTAATTCAGAAATATGTTAGATTCTCCAAGTTTAGAATTTAACCCTTTTATTATCTCCACTTAAAACTTTTATTAAGAATAATTTTACTTACTATATTATATTCTTAAGCTTAAGATTTTCTCATGTCTTATAATTTAAAAAGATCAAATGTGGAACAAATTTTTGATTAGGCATTAATCTTCAAGCTTCTCCTCCCTTACACTTTTATCTTTTTCTTTTTCTTTTTTATTTCTTTTTCTTTTCTTTTTTTTTCTTTCTTTTCTTTTCTTTTTTAGGCAAGGATTACTATATCTGGATTGAACTTTAATGATTTTGAATTCCACTTCTCTTTTCCTAAAGTAAAGTCCTGATATAAATCTTTTACTTATAAACATAATAATAGTTTTAAAATTTATTTTAGTTAAAGAAATTTAAGTATAAAAAATATAAGTCTAAATTTCTAAATTTTTCAAAAATATAATTTTTCTTACTAAAGATAGTTACTTATATTAAACATTTTCTACACTAAAAACTTTTAACTTAATATTTTTCTTTGTTACAAAAAGTTTCAACAAAATTTTCTTACTGATTTCTAAAATTAAAATTTTCTACACTAATATAACTTCATATACAAGATCATTTTTCTTTTAGAATCAAATTCACTTGTAGCACATCTAAGAACAAATAAAATTCAAGATTTGAAAATAGTTTTCATTCCCCCCCCGCCCCCCCAAACTTAAATTTTTAATAGATTAAACAGTTTAGCAGCAGATATATATAAGGAGGAACGAAAATTGAAAGCACATGCTTATAGAAATTTTTATATCTGAAGTATACATGTATAAAACTAAAAGTAAGAGTGAAATTAATTTTTGATTAATTTTATATCATTTTCATTTCAATTTAACATGTAGAGTTTTAGTACACTTCTAAGTAGTGGGTACAAACATAAAAGCAAGCTAATACACTTTGACTTCACACTCTCAACATAAAAACAAACACACTAACAAGATAAAAGAAAAATACAGGATAACAGTTTTCTAAGTTTCAAATTTAAGATCTAGGCTAGCAAGATTTTCAACTTTACAAAAGACATAGAATTAATTTAAGTTCTAAACTAACTAAATCACAGTACTAAACACAGAGCAATAGATGCTACCCTAGCATTTTAAAATAAAACTACTAACAAAACACAAAATCACAATACAATTAAACAAAATAACAGTCTCATACATCATAAAATCTAAACTAACACTTAAACATATATGTTTCAGTTCCACAACATAAAAACACATCACATTACATGTCTTAAGTCCAAATAAACACATATCATAATACAAACATAAAAATAAATCTCATAATTCTACTCCACATTCTCAGAATCACCATTATCCCAAACATCTAAAGGCTCATAATTAGGGTACTGTGGATATGGAGGAAATTGCACTCCTAGGTGACCCTTGATGAGGTTTTCCAAAATGAGTGAAATTTCTCATCATAATCACTTTTTCTCCTATTGTACCTATCAGTATGCCCTCCAAAACACTCTAAATTTTAAACTTCATCAGTGATAAAGTTAATATTGTCCATCAGCTACTGTAATAATGCATTTTGGGTTTTAGTAGACTCACCTCTAGATGTAGAAGCACGTGAGGTAGATGGTCTAGATGTAGAAGCAGCAGATGTCTCCATTCCATAACTTCTAGAAAATCCTCCTCTCCAGCCAAAAATAGAATGCTCAGAATAAGTCTTCACATTCACCTTAATGATGGGCTTTTGAGGTAACAATACTTCTTTCCATCTATCATATTTAACTCCAACCTGCTCACATAAGGAAAAGATCAAGGAAGCAAATCCCAGACCTGTAGTAGTAACAGGAGTGGCAAAAGTGAAGATAGTCTGACATATCAAAGCTCCAATGTTGATGAGCTTTCCTTTCTAGATACAATAATTTAATGTCGCTATCTCTTTGGTAACTTCACTGACATGATTTGTTGGTAGCCGATGAGTAGAAATAAAATAGTGCCATGCCTTCGAAGTTGCACTTAACTTTAACGCAGGAAAGTAGACTCTCTTTTCATTAGTGATCTTCCAGAGTCCTCTTCCATCATTCAAATAAGAAATCATCTCATCTATCTCCTTATAAGTCCGATTATAATTTCCATTAAAAAATAAAGTTTCCGGTGGTAAATGGTAGAATAAATTGATTACCTCTGATGAAAAAGGTAGCAACTTTCCTCAAACTATGACTCTATCATCTTCAGCTTCATGGAGGTTTGCGTAGAACTCTCTAGCAACAGATATAACTAAAACAACAAAGTCATTCCCACTGTAGCCGAATGATCAGATCTTCCACAAATCCACCTAGATTCCTAAAACAACGCTCCTGAATAAGCTTTCATGATTTCAACGCATCACTGTACCTATCTTGAGCCTTTGAACTAACAAATTTTCTCGAGTCAAAAGGGCTCTTTCCTTTACTCCCCTTCATATCTTGGTGCCATTCTACAAATTTATAAAATACCAAAAATAACTTCAAAAATCAAGTCTAAATTACTAAACTAAACATCCAAAAGCTTAAACTACACTTCTTATGCAATTTCCATATATTTTTATTCATTTTTTACCATGAATACTGAATTTTCGAATTCTTCTAAATGTACTCAAAATACATGGTGAAAATCCAAAAATTTTTGCATAGAAGTATAGCTCTTACCTTGAGAAATTTAAATCAAGCAAATTTTTCTTAATTCTACCAAGAAATTTCCACTTAATAGTGTGCCCTCGCTCTCCAAAATCGTAATTTTGAGAGGTTGAAGGTAACGAGAGGGTGAAAAATGGAGATTTTTGAGTTTATTTTTCACTTTTAACCTTTCACAAATTGGTTTTATGAACCGACACTTAAGCGTGGATAAGTGGCGCTTAGGCGTCTTCCTCTCGCGTTACCTCTCGCTTAAGCGTGATATGTGGCGCTTAGGCGCTAGTGCATGATTTTTGAGATTTTTTAAATTATAGTAAAATGCATTTATTGCCTAAGTACACCACCCCTAAATGGTCTCATAACACTTAAATGAATATTTTCTTCTCCTACAACTCTCCTTTCTCTCAAAATTTTCCATATAACTCAATTCAATTCGAGGCTAAAAATAACTCTAATTTTCACACAAACAAACACATATATTAATTCACAAACTATTACAAATACATGTAACACATAATTCTCACTCGAAATATTCTTGGACGTGAAAATTTTCTAAATACAAACATCTAACAAACAAACACAAATAACACATAAAACTCATAAACACTAAAAACAAAACTTAAACAATATCACACATGAGAATAATGATTTTAATCTCACAAAATTTAACATCAAACTTAATTCCATTCTTTATTTTATGGGACAAACTCCAATCATTCATTAGTCTCTGCTGGGGCAATCGAAATATATAGTTGATAAGACAGACAGTGGTGAGGAGCTCTGATACTATCTTCTTCAACCCATTTTTCCTTAAGAAACATCACCTTATTTGCTTCCTCTATATATATAATATGACTAAATTGTATTTTCAATTTCCATCCAATATGGTAAAGATGAGCATGAATCTCAATTACCTTGGTCTCAAGTAAAGCCATAGTAGTCTCAATTTTGTTTATCTTTTCCGATATTCCTTAAATACTAAGGGCTAAGAAACCGTTATATATCTCTTGTGCACTTTGACTAATGAATCTCTTCCTCATGGTCTCTTCCTTCTTCTTTAAATACATCTCCCATGAAGACATTTTTCTCTAAGTTTCTCTTTCATTTAGACTTTTAGGGCTGAAAATGATCAGGGGTGAAATTCCTTCACAAAACCCTTCTATTTATAGGCCTAAATCCCTGAAATAACTTATAAGCACGTCTAGGAAATTCTAACATGTCCAGGTTACTAAATAAAGTCTTAAAATAAATACTAACACATAATAGCTCAAAAATACTACACCAAATTTTCTTAATCACACACAAATGATAGTCAAAGCAAAACACACTAATAACTATGGGATGTCTCCCACAAAGCGCTTGGTTTTATGTCGTTAGACTGACGTAACAAGTGCTTATTCTGGTTGACCCAACATCATTGCTTCATTACATTTATGCTGATCCCCTATAAAATAAGGTTTCAGTCTATAACCATTCACTTTAAACACTTTATCAGTCTTAGGATCTTTAATATCCACAGCTCCATAAGGATAAACTTTCATCACAATAAATGAGCCCATCAACCTGGACTTAAGTTTTCTAGGGAATAATCTTAACCTTGCATTATAGAGCAAAACTTGTTGCCCTGTCTAAAAATTTTTAGTAAGAATCCTTTGATCATGCCACATTTTTATCTTTTCTTTGTAAATCTTAGCACTTTCATAAGGTTCATTCCTTATCTCCTTAAGCTCATTTAATTTCGATAATCTTTTCTCACCAGCATCTTTCAAATTATAATTGAACTTTTTAATTTCCTAATATGCTTTATGCTCAAGTTCAACTGGTAAGTGACAAGCTTTCCCAAATATTAGCCTATGTGGGGATATTCCTATATGAGTTCTATATGCAGTCCTATAAGCCCACAAAGCATAGTCAAGTTTCAGTGGCCAATCCATTTTTTTTGATTCACAGATTTTTCCATAATTCTTTTAATTTTTTGATTGGATAATTCAGCCAAACCGCTTGTCTGAGGATGATAAGCAGTAGTAATTCTATGGTTTATATGATATTTTTTTAATAACTTCCCCATTATGAAATTTTTGAAATGACTTCCTCCATTAACTATGATAACTCTCAGCATCCCAAATCTACAAAATATGTTTATTTTCAAAAATTTTGCAACAATTTGAGCATCACAATGAGGTAAAGCAATAGCTTCTATCCATTTGGATACATAGTCCACTGCTAACAAAATATATAAATTCCCAAAAGATGATATAAATGGTCCCATGAAATCTAATCCCCAAACATCAAATATTTCAAATTCTAGTAATAATTGAGGGGCATCTCATTTCTTCTAGAAATATTACCTAGTCGTTGACACCTATCAAAAATTTTGATATAAGTATTAACATCTTTAAAAATAGTAGGCCAATAGAATCTAGATTATAAAATTTTGTATGTTGTTTTATCAACACCAAAATGTCCCCCAAAATCCGAATTATGACATTTTTAGATAATTCAATAAGTTTCTTCTGATGGTACACATCTTTGAATAATGAGATCTTTTCCTTATTTATATAAAAATGGGTCGTCCCAAAAATAAGTCATAGCTTCAGAAATAAGTTTACTCTTTTGTTGGTTGACCAAAGGAAAATATGTTGATATTTTCATACCTAATTTGCACTATTTTTTATGATATTGCACTTTAAAGAAAGTTATTTTTCATTTTTTGTTACAGGTATGATGAATTATGGTCATTGGAGCAAAAAGATGCAAAAAGGAGCGAGTTTGGAGCGAAAAGGACCAAAATATGAAGAATTGAATTAGGGCACCGAAGACGAGCCCAATGGCGCCGACGGCGAGAATTTCTTGAGACTCCAGATCAATTAATTTAGAAGGCCTGCCGACAGCGCCCTCGAGGCCGCCGATGGTGAGATCGGTGTTTATTTCCCATGGTGCATTGAATGTGGATGATTTTTGGAGGGATGCTTAGGCAACTCTTGGGAAAACTCTTCTAAAACTTTAAAAGAAGACTTTGGTCAAAAATGAGGGAAGGGAGGCTCTAGAGTTTGAGGAGTTGGAAGGTTAGAACAACGTCCAAGAGTCTCGGTAGTGTGTAGAGAGTTTACTTTAGGGTTAGATTGTGAGGAATTCTTCGAGAGAATTTAAGAGTGGAGGGAAAGTGAAAGATTTTTTCCTCCTTGCCTCTTTAAGAATTCTGTGTGCTGTAAAGAAAGGAAGAGATTCAGAGGAACTTTGAGGAGTTTTCTTGGAGAAGAATCAGAGATAAGTGTTATTTATGTGTTGTAGTTTGTATGACTTTGCTTTTATATATGAATTCTGAGTTTTGTTGTGTTTTCCCCATGAGTTTTGAGTAGTTTTCTCCGTCTTTCTCCTTGTCTTGAGATTTGTGAAATGGTGATTTGAATTGGTTGAGACATGAAAATGTTAAAGAATGTGTGATGATCTTTCCACTTCGATATTAATTTACTTTCAATCTGGCCAATTCATTTGTTAAAATATGTTGAGTTTTACAAAAAAACTGAAGATTACATCTAAGGTTCAAGGAGGTCAAATCCGTTGGAAGTTGGGTGCAAATAAATAAGGAAATAAATCTATCGGGTGTAGAATTGGAAATTTTAGAGTGACAGACTAAAATCCCCAATTCGGTCATATCGTTTGGGTGCTGAAGTGT
>JXCR01112632.1:4766-33902 GCA_002079205.1 Phalaenopsis hybrid cultivar | reverse complement strand
GACTTGGGCTTATTGTATAAAAAATGATCTTAATTTACTAGAACTAAATGAAAATATGACACCAAATAGTGCGCAATGTAGAAAAAGGATTCATGTAGCCTACCCCACGCAGTGGGATTAGGGCTTTGTTATTGTTGTTGTTGTTATGTTGTAGGGCTAGCTTTGTGCTTTTGTGATTCTTGTGCCCTTTGTAATCCTCTATGGACGAGGCAGAGAAAAACTTGATGCTTCACTCTCTCCTCAAATATGCTTGAATTAAATTTTTTCAGTACTTAGTTGAAAGTGTTTGAAAATCAGTGAAATCATTGCATCTTTAGCGGTTATTATTGAATACCAGACTTTTTAGATTAAGTTTTATTAACCATTNGGCTTATTGTATAAAAAATGATCTTAATTTACTAGAACTAAATGAAAATATGACACTAAATAGGGCGCAATGTAGAAAAAGGATTCATGTAGCCTACCCCATGCAGTGGGATTAGGGCCTTGTTATTGTTGTTGTTGTTATGTTGTAGGGCTAGTTTTGTGCTTTTGTGATTCTGGTGCCCTTTGTAATCCTCTGTGGACGAGGCAGAGAAAAACTTGATGCTTCACTCTCTCCTCAAATATGCTTGAATTAAATTTTTTCAGTACTTAGTTGAAAGTGTTTGAAAATCAGTGAAATCATTGCTTCTTTAGCGGTTATTATTGAATACCAGACTTTTTAGATTAAGTTTTATTAACCATCTGCAGTGAGCATAGATCCACAGACTGTATGATTTTATGGCCTTATAATTTAGAATCATATTAGATTTTATTTTAGCGTATAATTTTGTTATTGCTAATACTTTAATTAAGAAAAGAGATGATCATATTATTACTTATAAGAGTGAATCTAATAAGACACAAATTGATTATTTTTTATGAGAAAAAGATATCGTCGAGNTATGATTTTGTTATTGCTAATACTTTAATTAAGAAAAGAGATGATCATATTATTACTTATAAGAGTGAATCTTATAAGACACAAATTGATTATTTTTTATGAGAAAAAGAGATCGTAGATATCACAAAGATTCTAAGGTTATTCTAAGTGAAAGTTTAAGTACTCAACATCAATTATTAGTTCTGGATTTTAAGATGAATTGTAAGTTAAAGAATACAAGAAAACATTATTATAGAATTAGATGGGGGCACCTACAAGTCACAAATAATATTTTTTTTATGAATAAATTCAAGATTTCAAGATTTAAGATGTTCATGAAGAAATAAATTTTATTTGGGATAAAATAACAAGTACTATTAAACAAGTGACAAAGATGTACTTGAAGAATTAAAAGGAAAAAAATTTTATAATTAAAAATAGTTGGTTTTGAATAATAATGTGCAAGAAAAGATAAAACATAAGAAGTATTATAAAAATTAGTTTAAATGTAAAATCTTAGAGAATTGGGAAAATATAAAGTGGCCTGTAGGGAGCCTAAGAGAATAATTTTTTACGCTAAAAACGTTATTTTTAGTGATCATTATAATAGATTAGATACTAAATATGGTGAAAAATATATGTATAATCTAGCCAAACAAAGAAAAAAAAGTAAAGATNTAAAACATAAGAAGTATTATAAAAATTAGTTTAAATGTAAAATCTTAGAGAATTGGGAAAATATAAAGTGGCTTGTAGGGAGCCTAAGAGAATAATTTTTTTACGCTAAAAATGTTATTTTTAGTGATCATTATAATAGATCAGATACTAAATATGGTGAAAAATATATGTATAATCTAGCCAAACAAAGAAAAAAAAGTAAAAATTAATTCAATTAAAGTGTACTAAAGATGAAAATAAGAAAAAAGTACTTTTCTTATATGAAGGTATATAACATAGGGGGTGAGCTATTTTNAAAGATTTAATTCAATTAAAGTGTACTAAAGATGAAAATAAGAAAAAAGTACTTTTCTTATATGAAGGTATACGATAAAATTTTCAATATAGTTTCTAAAAATATGATCATCCCTAGTGATTTTATTTTTATTAAAAACAAAAAAACTTTTATTTTTACAATCGTATTACTTAAAAAAAAATTGAGGCTTTAAAGAAAACCAAGGGTGGAAAATCAGTAGGGCCTAATGATATCCCGATTGAAGTCTGGAAATATTTAGGAGATTTGGGAGTTTCTTCGCATACTAAACTTTTTAATATTATTTTACAAACTAAAAAGATGCTTGAGTGGAGGTAGTGTATTTTGTCCCCATTTTTAAGAATAAAGGGGATCGAAAAGAATGAAAATTATAGAGAAATTAAGTAGATGTANTATTACTTAAAAAAAAATTGAGGCTTTAAAGAAAACCAAGGGTGGAAAATCAGTAGGGCCTAATGATATCCCAATTGAAGTCTGGAAATATTTAGAAGATTTGGGAGTTTCTTCGCATACTAAACTTTTTAATATTATTTTACAAACTAAAAAAATGCTTGAGTGGAGGTAGTGTATTTTGTCCCCATTTTTAAGAATAAAGGGGATGGAAAAGAATGAAAATTATAGAGAAATTAAGTAGATGTTTTATACTTTAAAATTATGAGAGGGTAAATGAACACAAGTTAAGACATAATACAAGGATTTCTCATAATCAGTTTGAGTTTATGCCAGCTAGTTCTATTATGGAAGCTATATATTTCTTGAGAGGTTTACGTAGACAATAAGAAGTNTGAACACAAGTTAAGACATAATACAAGGATTTCTCATAATCAGTTTGAGTTTATGCCAGCTAGTTCTATTATAGAAGCTATATATTTCTTGAGAGGTTTACGTAGACAATAAGAAGGATTTACATATGATTTTTATTGATTTAGAAAAAGCTTATGTTAAGGTTCCAAGAGAAGCCCTTTGGAGAGTTCTAAAGAAGAAAGGTGTTGATATGACATTTATTCAAGTCATTAAAGATATGTATAAAGTTGTTACTTGTGTTTGAATAGCAGAAGGATTGACCAAGTATTTTCTTATTTCAATCGGATTACCTCAGGGATCGACTTTAAACCCATATCTTTTTGCTTTAGTTATTGATGCTCTTACTGGACATTTACAAGAGGATGTACCTTGGTGTATCTTTTTTGCTAATGATATCCTTCTTGTGGATAAGACTGGAGAAAGTGTTNTTTTTTTTTTTGGCTAAGAGATTGCTGTAAATCATAGTTATTTAAAATATCATTATATTTGTTGCAGTCTATCATCTGACATGATTTAAGTTTGGTTGATCAAATAATCATCGTGTGTGCATAACATGTGTAGTAATATGAACTCGAATGCATAAAGTCTGTTCTTTGCTTAGCACTTTAAAACATTTTGAAAATACTAAATACTGTCTCTACCCAACTCCTTATACTAATCACTGCTTTAGAACATAAATTGCTATTCTGTATCAAATTTTCCTTCAGAATAGTATGGTATTATGAACATTTTCTTAGGATTTGATTTTGTTGCAGCAAAGCACATATAATAACACGAACCACTGTGAATGGACACTGTATGTGCTATAAACAAACTTCAACCTAAATTGAGCTTGTATTAATCTGATTGTAGCTCTGGTTTGCTGCGCTCTACTTTTATATGCAGAAACTTTGGATGCTAGAACTAGGATTATATTTATTCACTCTGACATAACTAGGATTTTATTTTGTATCAATCTGTTATCTTGAAATGGACAGCTTAGTTACAAAACTAAGCTGCCCTACAAAGGACTACCAATTCGGTTTAGATCGGGAGGACCTCTAAGAACCATCTAATTATATAAAATGTATGCTGGACTAGTCAGATTGGAAAGCAAAAGTATTTTTTTCGGGTCATGCAACATATATGCAGTGATCTAAGACATTCTATAGTATGCAAGGAGGATATATTCATGCATTTTATGATTATTTTAAAACTGGCTCAAAAGCAACGTAGAGAAGTATACAAAAAATAAATAATAGATTTTAGAATCATGAATATTTTAATTCTAAATTTTATCAAGATAAATATTTTAAAATTAAGCATCTTTGGATCACTTTTTGTTTTTTTTTTTGTTTTTTTAAAAACAAAAATAGAAAACAAACTTAAAAATAGTGTTTATTTATTCATTTTTTGTTTTTTTTTAATTTTATTTTCAAAACACATAAAACTTGTTTTCAAAACATCAAAAACATAGAAATTGTGTTTTTGCTGTTTAAAAAACATTTTATTTGAAGTATTATCTGCGTGAAACTCCGTCGTCGGCTGCCGACTGCTTGCCACAGCTAATTGCCACCTTCAGCTCGTCGTTGGCTCCCACCGTTCGCCGCCAGCTGCGAGCCTTAGTCAGTTGTAGATGCGGGCCTTAGCCAGTTGTAGCCACCAGTTGGCTTCTGCCATGGGTTACCTACCACCTACTGTCCACAGGTAATGTTTCGTGCTGGGTGGAGCAAGGAAGACGCATATGCCATGGGTGACAAAGCTTAATACTGGAGCGCACGTGAACCCAACTGTTTTATAAAAATAGAGTTTTTCTTAGAAAAAATATCCAACCAAACATATTCTTTTTTTTTTTGTTTTTAAAAATATTTAAATCATAATAGTACCAAATGCATTTTCTAAAAACATAAAACATAAAATAAAACAAAAGCAAAAAAAAAAAAAAACAAACAAAAATAAAAAACAAAAATAGAAAACATATAATGATGTCAAATAGACCCTTAGCTTTTATAATAAAGATTTTATCATAAATATAATAATCATTATTATATCCAGATAAATCGCATGATATGAGATAGCGTGAACATATGCAAAGTACAGTAAAATAGTCAATATAAAAGAATAAAAGCTTGGGTGCTGCTGGGTCGGCTACAATCCAAAAATAAAATGGCGGTTGGTCTTTGTATATATATACTAGATTTTAAAACCTATATAATTGAAATTAAGATATGAGGCACAAACAAATAGTTGTTTGTCCTAGTCACACGATCACCGCTCTGAGATTTGTGCTGATCCTATTTTTAGTATAGACTCTTTTAAAGAACTCTAAAAATTACATAGAGAAAATCTAATAAAAGACTCGACTTGCAAAACAAAGGTCAGCATATGTTATCCCATGCAACATACAAGAGGTCATATCTGGTAGGAGGAGAGATAAACAACACCTATAGAAAATGTGTTAATTCAAATCATTATCAAACTCCTCCCCATTGGCTACAACGCCATGCAGAGGAAATCCACCCTAACATGCTAATGCTCAAGTTTCAAACTCAGTAAAGCAGGTAAAAACAATGTACAACAACTAGCTCAAGCTAATGAACAATAATTGTGCATGAAAACCTTTAACTACATCCTAACCTTGATTGTAAAAAGACACTATAAGGTGTTGCTTATGCATAAATCTATGTGCAAGACGTGCAAGTGCAAGGGCTAAGGGTCTTCTTATAGGACCTTGATGGGGTCACCAAGTTTGCTTCATTCCAAGCATCTGAGTGGGCTAATCCTCATCATGACGAGTGACGAACATTAACCTAGGCCTATGCTTAGAATGATCCTACGAGATTCGATAATAACATGATCACTTTCATTATTCGTCTGGACAGATTGAAGGGTAATGCTTCTTTCTTTGTTATCATCGCATGTCCAACTAAGTGTTGTCTGGGTATAGCCACCAACATGCAGACTCATGAGACCTAGACCTACACAATGCAATGAGAAACATGATCATACTTATAAAAGTAAGACCCTACATGCATAAACAGACAAGACTAATTCGTAAGACATGCCAAAAGGATACACCTCGGAGGAGGATAAAATCAAGGAAAAATAAATGCAAAATGCATGATCATGAGCCTTTTGAGGAAGGTGAAAGCCTCAAAAGCTCGAAATCAAATTCCAAATGTCATGCAAAATGATTGAAAAAATTCATGCAAATAAGGACCAAATGCATAACATACATGTGCAAAGAATCACATGCTAAAGAATACAAAACATGCAAGAATTTCCTCTCCTCTCGTAAAGAGGTTGCTATGATGCTGTGAAGATGACTTTATAGAGCGATCTTCGCAATCTGGAAATGCAGGGAGTATGCCAACACACAATGCAAATTAAACCTAGCCAGTGACATAACTCGTACATAATCTTATACGTCTCACACAAGTGGTATGCAAAAGGTGAAAAACGAAAGAAAACGAGTTTACGTTGAGCAGTGTTGGCAAACGACAGAACCAACGTAAGCTCTGTCGATCAGTTGGGAAAAACAAAATCGTCATCCATGTTGAAGGATATACCAACGGTTCAAGAGGGCGAGTCCCAGGGTCAAGGATCCATAATGTTGGAAGACTTACTTGTTCCGAATAATCAAGTTTGATCTAAAGACATGATTGAAATGCCAAAAGAGGCCGTCATCCATATATAAGTGTGTACAAACAACAAAGAAAAATTATCGTACTTCCTGTCATGCAAAAGTCAAGAAAAGAATCTCAAACCAATAAGATTGGTCCTGACTGAATGACAAGTGTCCTATATTCGCTGCACTTTCCAAGGTTTTGAATTGACTATATGACCTGCGAAACATAATAAGTTAGCAATTCGGTTAACTCTCGACATCATGGCATGATCCCGATAATATAGCTGTGTAAAAATTATATAGTCGACTCCGCTATGTAACGGTGTCAAAAGCTTGATGCAATATTTTATTAATAAGAAATTTAAGCAATTAATATTGAGATTCTACGCAAGTATGTATATCGTTATCAAGTAATAAAAGACTTTCTATTTAAGCCCCAAATATCGATTCTACGGAGAATGCTTAAATTTGAAATGATAAATTTACTAGAAAATTCATAGAAAGTCAAAACAAAATTATCTCACTAATTTTGAATGTTGAGATATTATCAGAACTAAATTATTTAACTAATAACAAAACTGAAATGCAAAGTTTTAAATAGTAACTACTAAACTATTAAACTATGTTTATGTGATGAAGATTTCTTATGTGAAAAAACATCTTTCCCACTACAATGAGATTTTCGATGTTTATGTGATGAAGATTTCTTATGTGAAAAAACATCTTTCCCACTACAATGAGATTTTGGATAAAATTAGATGAGATAAATGGTTCTAATATGTATTGTGCCAAATAGGAGCAGTTTTAATTCTCTACCCTAATACAGTGTTATAGAAAATCATTGGTTAATCCCAGGCTGAGTCCTTAAATCCGTGGCTAGGCTAGGAGGATATTGGTTCCCACTCCAGAGCTCCCACTTCCCTTCACCCGAAGGCTAACTCGCTTTAGTTTTTAAACACTACGACCGACTTAGGGATTTAGTCTGTCACCTTAAATGTTCTCCAATTCTACACCTAATAAAGCATATTTTCTTATTTATTTGCACTTAATTCCATGAACAAAGCTCTCCTTCATGGAATTAAATGTGATCCTCACTCTGTTGTAGAACTCATATTCCATTTCTCGGATCATATGTTTCACAACACACTTTAAAATAAATTAAGTTTGGAGTTGAAAAATCATCACAATTTATTTTATATTTTAATATTGGCACATTCATATTAACTTTTCATTTCATTATATCTTAGAGTATAGCGAAATATAAAGTAAATTACTCAGACTTCATGAGAAAGATGCAACAAAGCACAAATTTCATATATAAAAGAAAGTTCATACAATACTAATAAACAAACAACACTTATCTGAAACTCTTTCTCAAAGCAAATCTCTTGTAGCCTATTCTAGGAAATGAAGAAGAAAAAATCTCTCACTTTTCTCCTTCTCCAACACTCTTAGAGAAGAATTCACACTTAATCTCACCAAAAAACTCTAAATTATAAGAACAACAGACTCTAAATGATTGTCGAATGAAAAATGAAAAAATGTGTGATGCGTAGAAGGTTGAATTGGGGTGATGAGATGTCAGGAAGAGTCACTTTTCTGATCAATTTTGGCCCCAAATAAAGCCTAGAGTCGGTTCTCCAATAGGTGCCTCCAAAAACTCTTCAAAAAGCGTTCAAATTCGTCGAATATTCTAGAAACAGGGGCTGAACCGACATTGGCGCCGTCGACGCCCATTCTGGCGCGGTCGGCGCCCATTCTGGCGCTGTCGGCGCCAGTGCTCCACAATTTAATTCGTTGCTCTCTGTCAAACAGCGTCGTCGGCGCTGCTTCTGGCACCGTCTGCGCTGAGTAAAATTCACCATCTGTTCTTTTGGTCTGCGCCGTCGACGCTGTTCTTGGCGTTGTCTGCCCTCAACATTTCTTCAAAAACTTTATTTTGACTCTAAATTTCATCCTTTTTGCTTCTTTTTTTGCTTCAAGTCCTAAAAATCAACAATCTGTAAGGAAACATAAAAATATCTTCCATTAAAGTGCAATATCACCAAAAATGAGTATACAATATGGTTTAAAATGTATATATTTTTGGTGTATCATAGCAGCAAAAGCCATCACTACTACCATGGGAAAGGAATGTTATGTTATATTTCTATCAATAAGAGATACAACACTGAACCACATAGTAGTGGCTAGTGTTGGGTCACCAAAAGCGATGTCGCGACTCTAGCGTAAGCGGAAATAACATCTGCTTAAGGTCACAATGCTGACGCTGAGAGCAATGTTACGACCTGGTCCTGCGGGTCTGACACTGTTGTACTGAAAAGTAACACCTGAACACTAGTGGAAACAGAACAAGGAGGCCTTGTGAAATTACAGAAACATTGACACACAACTACCAATAGGGTTATACAATGATTGGGCACCGAGAAATGTGAACTCTCATTTTATATAGAAAGGGAACTAGGTCATAATGACCAAAGAACGACATTACAACACCAGAGCAAATGAAGGCCTTATGTTCAACTGAGCACTCAAAAAATTGTGGCTAAGACAGGGAAACACAGGGATCTAATCTAGGCATCCTCTAACAACAACCTACCTAATTCGTCTAACACACAACATATGGATTTTCCTGAAAGGAAAATCATACAAGCAGAAAGATTTTCACCTATACGAAGGTTGAGCGACATCCAAAGCTTTAAAGATTGCTCGATTGCTTCACTGGCTCAAACGAACGCCACGAATGACAACACTAGCCTTGGTTCTGCACACAAATGAGGAAAGGAGGGAAGCAGAAGGAAACCCCACTCTCTTGCGATTGGAAGGAAGGGGAAGCTACTAAAAGCTCCAACCAACCCCTGCGGCTTCAAGAAGCTCTAAGAAGGCTGAACTAGATCCAAAATCTTGCTAAATACTTAACAAATCTAACCAAGGGCCAAACAAACAAAATTGTCAGCCCTTGGAAAAGCCTAAGGATACCCCATTTATAGGGCAAAATTTGGTGTAGTGCTACTACATCGACATGTTAAATGCCATGTCAGCCGAAATGAAAAAAAATACAGTTCAAGGCTTGCCTTGTCTCAATTTAACCGCCGCGACTCCAGGAGCTGTGTTGGAGCGCCTCAGACGTGGCTGATGCCACATCAACAAACATCATTGTGGCTGTCGAATTAGAAGTTTCCATCGGGACCCTAATTGTCAGGGGCTCCGCGATACTGGGAGCAGCACTGCGACAATGCAGACAAATCAAATGTCATGTCAGTGCCCATAATGATGCATGTCAAATGGAGACAGTCGGAGTTGTGACCACGGTAAGGGGCAACGACACCAAGCTAAAGGGCACTCAGAGGTTTTGAACGAAGAGTTAGTAAACACCCTGAGCAAAAAAAATAAAAATGAAACACACAAACAACGTATCAGAATGTCATGATATTATCAAGGATGCAAAATATCTTGTATATTCCCAACAATTTACATATGGGGAAGACAACACATCCGTACGTCTAAGCAGAGAGGGAAATACAAAAAAGCGACAACAAAAAAAGAATGGGGGCGTCACACAACCCCTAAGCATCAGGCAACCATCTGCCTTCTGTGGTGTGGTTGTTCGTCGTCTTGCTTGTTCCTCTTGTTAGACTACAATCATGAGGAGAATTTTAGAGTTCTTTCTTGCACCTTTCACAGTCTTTCTCGTGCCATTGGGCCAACATATCTTGCTATGGCTTGATATGCTTGAGCCAGCCCATGATGGAGTCCATCTGCTCTAGGAGAATGTCTACCTTCTAGTTGAGCATAGTGACATCTTCCCTTAACGTGCGAACATGCTCGAACAAAGGAATGCTATGAAATGTCGCTGTGTGATGAAGCTAGGCATTCTTACACAAGCTTCTCTAGGGCGCGGGGGCTATTGATGCAGAGCGAGCATCATAATTGGAAGTTTCATTGCATAGGTTGATGTCGGGAACATGGCTTGGGGCATGACCGGTTCCTGGCCTCGCTGTGCATGCACACAGTTATAATGTCATTTTTCGAACAACAAAGTGATAAAAAGGGGAAGACATGTGGCAAAGGTTTGCTATGAAAAATTTTGCGCATTAAAGCCGTCAACCTTATTTACTATTTATAAATAATCTGTCTATGGTGCCTTGCCGCCAGGCGTTGTGATGCCATTCTTAAATATTAACTCCTTTGAGTGGAGACCATAAATATTTTTAGGTAAGGCAATGTTGTGCTGCCATCAGGGTCAGGGCGCTTCTCAGTCGAAATCTCGGGGCTTCAACACTCACATTGAATATGTTGAACGAGCAACAAGGTGCCTAATCCATAAGGCATGACGACATAAATGGTGGTGGTTGGTTTCGAGTACAAGTCTTATCGTGCACAAGGCCGCGATGCTATCATCAGGGCTGCAACGCTTGATGACTTTTTACCTTATATCAGATTTCCATACTTGAGATATTGATTGTGCTTGTGTAGGCTCAAGAAAGGCCCGAAAAAGCAAAACAAAATGAAAAAAACAAAAAATGATGCCAACAAAAACCCCAACAAGTGTGTTGTGTCCCTATCAATGCAATGCGCTTGTTGGCAATTTTTGGTTGCAGCCAATGGGAATGCTTTTGTGCTTTATTATTCTAGGCCCCAATTTCTGGCTAAAACTGGTGTGACATAAGGGAATCAGGAAGAAGGGAATCTTGCTAACATGCTCAACAAATGCCAAGTTTTCTTTCTAGTAAGAGTGAATCGGGAAGAAAGCAATCAAGCCTTAACTCTTGATCTCTATTGAGAAGGTCGATAAAAAGTTCCTATGTTGGGCTTGAACTCCCAATCTTGATAAAAAAAAAAGGAATGGTGTGATGGATTAACTATTGATCTCAATTAGAGAAACCAATTAGAAAAATGTGATAGGCTTGAACTCTCGATCTTGATTGGAGGAACTAATTGGAAAAAGGTGTTCGGCTTGAACTCCTGACCTCTATAAGAGGAATTAATTGGAAAAAAAAGTGACGGCCTTCAATTCCCGATCTCGATTAGAGGAACTATACAGAAAAAATGCGGTGGGCTTTAACTCCCGATCTCAATTAGAGAAACTAATCAGAAAAATGTGATGAGCTTGAACTCCCAATATCAATTACATGAATTAATTAAAAAGAGGTGATGAGTTTGAAATCTTGATCTCGATTAGAGGAACTAATTAGAAAGAGGTGGTGGGCTTGAGCTCTCATTCTTGATTAGAGGAACTAATTAGAAAAATGTGGATTTAAACTCTAGATCTGGATTAGAGGAACTAATGGAAAAGAGGTGATGGATTTAAACTCCCGGTCTCAATTAGAGGAACTAATTGAAAAAATGTGTCATGTTTAAGCTTTTGACCTCAAATTTGATTGTAGGATCAAATTGAAAAAGGGTTGTGTTGATGGATCATAGTATGATGAGCCTTTTGCTCATGTTGATCAACCAACTAATGTGACGTTTTTCTTGAAAAAGATGGATCACGCCATAGCTACGTAGGTATTGAAACCAATCATATGTTATGAAGGAGGGATAGCATTCTTAAAAGGGAAATGCAGACCAAATGAGTATCAAACCAAACATTGCCTGGAATGAAAGTCTTGAAAATAAGTCCTACTGCCGAAGTGATCGAAGCATGACAAACAACTTGGTCAATAAACCTCAAACATTAACATCCCGGGACGATTAAAACATGAGATCTTGATCTAGGTTGCCATATAAATAAAATTTAAAAATAATCCTATTAAAAATAAAATAACTATTAAAAAAATAAAAGTCACAAAGTTCATAAAATTCAGAAGTTACTAAAACTTAAAGTAAACCCATACGAACAAACAAAATTAAACACAACTTGAACAATAATTCACCCCAGATTTAGAAAGATCTCTAGTACAATGTAAAATATGGTTGTTGAAAGGAATCTTCTGGTTGAATTAAGCTATTTATCTTTTTTGACTAAGCAGATAAGGGACTGTGATGACTCGGGACAATCTAGCCTTGGGCATGTTGACCATGTATCATCATCATTTTCCTCATGCTTTACACTCTCTACCTTTAAACATCATAAGACACTATGCTTAGTCTTAGGATTATGTTAGCTTGTGCTTTGATGATTTCTTTGTTTGCTAGCTATACTTTTATTTTTACAAGTAAATTATCTTCATTTTTTGCATATATTTTCTTTACAGGTTTCTAGGCTATCATAGTAAGCTTAGGATATGCTAACACTATTTTATGGGGCTATTGTACTTAAATCTAAGAAGACATAGCAACATAAGTTTTCTTTCCTACCGAGTCTTTTTCTTTTTAGCATTAGGGTGTCTGTCATGGTTGGTCAATCGTTGGCATCCAAATTATCTAAAAGACGATGGACATGAAGTGAAGGATGAACATCAAATAAACAAACAATGATGTTCAGAAGGAACATTTGACCAACGAGTCTAATGTAGGTCTGAAGACAATGCCCTCTTGTTGTCATTTTGTTGTCCTATGTTTTTGCTCAATATGTCTGACCAAATTTTAGGTTAGTGCATGGTTTGTTCTTTTTGTCTGGGTTATCGGTAGGCTCCATACGAGCATATTTTCTACCCAAACTAAATAACTTCAACCAATTTTTTTTTAAATTAAATGAAACAGACAACCAAAATAAATTTGCACGACCTTAAAAACATCATGCATTTAAAATAAATCAAATTGACATTAATAAAAATTGAGTAGAAATCTCTTTTCTGATTTAGGAATAGCTACGAAAGATTACTTTAGGCATAAGCATTCTATATTGTGTTTACTTTTTATTTTCAAGCCTTCACACATTGCACAAAAAAGGGATGATTTGTCCTATGAGGACTACCACCTTAGAAAGTGAGTCTGCCTTTACTTGTCAATTAGTCTTATGAATAAATCCTCTAAACATTGATCAACAATGACTTACATAACTTATACACAACTTGTTATGATCACTCGAAACTAAAAGTTAACACAAAATAACAAAACACATAAGTGTAGTGATCTGTAAAATGATTAAATAATAAATTACAAAAATATATTTACATCAGTCTTAGAACAATGTGCATACCAGTCATAGTTCGACAACTTGATTTATAATCAAGTTGTAAGACTTACTATTCCACATAAATAACAAAAAATCGTATCTTGTACTCATTATGACTGGTGATGCATGGTTTTATCATGATTATGTGGTTTAGATGACAATCATTTCCAGGTAGGGTTATAAGTCTATTATATGTGTTTTGTCTGTGTTCTTTCTTCTCCTTTAGACTAGGTTTCCAAGGTTTCACTTCTTAATTGAAGTTCGTCTTAGTTTAAGGATTTTGAGATTGTTTGTCTGGTTTCAACATAAATTCTTACCTCCTAAACTTTCTTATGATCATATATCGTGCGATCTAAATCCTAGATAAAATATCAGTAAATTACTTTCAAAGTCATTAAAGCCAAATAATAGGAGAGTGGAGATATCACAGAGTTCCTCAATATCTTCAACATCTACTTTTCTTCCTTTGGCTTCCATAAATAACATGTTCAAATTTTGAGCCTCTCCTACTTGATATTCATAATTATCAATTATGGAAACTAAGCTTAGAATCTCTTGAAGACAAACCTCCAGCTTTAATCTTGGGCATTCTTAAGTAATTTTTGTTGCTTAAGATGTAATTAACTATAACAGTTTGCTCTCATAGGAAGTTTGTAACTCATATTTAATCTAAACCCTATCTAGTCTTTGGATTAGATATTATAAAGATTTATCTATTTTAATTGCAGACCTTGCAAATATTCAATATCTCTTAATTTAAGTAATTGAACTCATCGTAAACGATATTTCTATCTTTCGCGATAGTATATTACCTTTGATTCCGTGTTTTATTATTTAAATAATGAAATCCTCAAATCTATATATTTCTATAAAGACCAATGTCTAAAAATTAAAACTGACATATTGCTTTTTAATCCTTGTAATTTCATCAACTTTAGTGTTTATTTGTAGTTGCAACAAAAGGACAAATCAGTTTATGTTTATATAACCACATCTTTTACAAATAGAGAGAACTTCGTAACTTAAAATATATAATAGATAGTTCTAGTTGATTCAGACCCAACAATTAAAATTGTTAACTTCTAATATATTTATTCATGTACATTCAATATATTTTAATTGAGCTAAAACTTTTTTTTTTTTGTTCTTCAGAATTATCCAACACACAACATAATAAATCTTGACTAATCTACATATTAAAAGAATATAAAAGGCTTAACCCCCATCTTACAAGATTTGTTTTATAGAAATAATTGAAAGGATGCTATTGGTAATGGTTCTATTAAGTAAATGTTCCATCCAATTATGCTCATAGAGTCATTCAATCAAAGTAAAAAGCAGAACTTCTATTAATTGAAGCATAGCCTTTCATTTCGCTCTCATTGAGAACAACATATTGTGCAAAATAATGTGAAAAATAAAATCACAACACAAATAAACAATCAGATACGGTGTGACTTATGTGGTTCAGTACAAAATTAGTTGGGTCAATTGGGAAAGATTATTCCACTATAAATAAGAGAGGATAGAGCATACTGATAAATAATAAAAAAATGATCTATTTATCCCCTTTTAAAAAATTAAATATAGTATGATTTATGTGGTTCGGTGCAAAATTACATGTGTCAATGGGGAGAGATTATTCCACTATAAATAAAAGAGGATTATAACATGTTAATAAAAAAATGATCTATTTATCCCCTTTTACGTATAAGACAAATACAAATATTTTCACCTCATCATTTTCAGATGATGGGAGATGGCCCTAATACCAAAAATATTGCATAAAGATGGTTGCTTACATAATAACCTCTCAAAGAGATCAAGTCTCGCATAATTCTTCAAAATGCACGGGTGAGCAATCAATCATGAACCCAGATGTTCATCAAACTCGTACAATATGTGAACTTCTTGACTGGTAGTACCTTTGTGAGCATATCCGTTGGATGCTTGATATCTATTTTATTCAACAGAACATTCTCGTCATCAATCAAGTCCGAACAAAGTGGTACCTCATATCAATGCACTTGGTATGGGCATAATAAACTCGATTTGTGGTCAAGAATATAATGCTCTAACTATCATAGAATACCGTCAAAGACTCTTGATAAACTCCCAAGTCATTTGGTAGGCTTTAAATTCATATATGCTCCTTCATTATCTTCATGACTGCCATATATTCAACATCAACACCCATGATAGTCAAAGAAATTGTATACCGAGGAATTGAATTGCAACTGACTAGATCTCTTGAAATAATGAATAAGTAGTAATTTTTAGACCTACGACTATCCATATCACTCTGTGTATCTTACACCCAAATTAGCAATAAATGACGGTTTCTCAAACATCAATCTAAGATCAACTATACTCATTAGATACCTCAACTCTTCATAGTCTGTCAATGACTCCATCATGGGCGTGAACTTGCTCACAAAACCAACCTCTTATACAATGTTTGATCAAGTACAAAGCATACATCAAATTGCTCAGTACATTAGCATAAAGAATCGATCACATATCTTTCTCTCCTGATCTTCTTTAGGACACTAATTTAAACTAAAATGAAAGTGAGATGCATTGCTCGAGAAATCATCCCTCGACTTTTTTTATTTCCTTCTGAACATAAGTTCCTCATGAGAACTAAATATTTTTAGTTGTTTTGTCCTTGAGAATCTCCATGTTAAGAATTATGTGAGCTTTCTCAACTCCATCTCAAAATATCTGGAAAATTGCTTCTTCATCTTATCAATCTCAATCTTATGGATGTCAAAAATTGACCCCACACCAACTTGACTAAAAAAATCTAGGTTGGGATTGACCCAAATAACTTTTGGGTTAGGTTGAAGTAAGATTTTTAAACCCTTAATTTTTGGGACCCACCAATCCAAAATTTACCATCCAACCTTAAATATGCTTGAATTTGATCCGTATATTAAAAAATGACCCAAGTGTGACTCAAAATTAACCCAATTTTGACTCAATTTTGATCCAAATAGTTGTTGCACTTATATTAAATGGGTTAGAAGTTCAGCTTTGAGTTACCCGTGTTTGGGTCAAGTCGAGTTCAAGTTAAGATTTTCAACTCATAATATTATGATCAGGTTTGGGTTAAATCTATTTGAGTTATGTTAATTTTGGGTTGGACCTGAACCCGACCCGCAAACCTAAATTAACACCCCTACTTAGCTGACTCATAAATGCAACCAATATGTCATCAACAAATAGAAACAAATAGATGAACTCACTATTGACCAACTTCTTAAAATATGAATAGTGATCGTATGGGCTCTTCCTGTACTTTTGTCCCATCATGAACTAATCAAACTATTTATATCATTGTCGTGGTGATTGCTTCATCTAATATAAAGATTTTTCTAGTCTGCAACCCAAGTTTTTTTATGCTCCATATCAAGGTGGCTACAACATATAGATCTTCTCTTACAATTCCTCTTGTAGGAATGTTGTCTTCCCATCAAGCTGCTCCAAAATCAGACTCAGCCATGCAACAAGTTTTAAGAGAGCACGAATTGAGGGATGTTTGATCACTAGAGAAAACACATCATTATAGTCAATCTGTTTTGTTGTGTAAAGAATTTTGCTACCAATTTTGCCTTGTACCACACAATATCTCTGAGATCCTTCTCTTTTTACATATGCTCATTTGCACCCTATGGCTTTTCTTTCGGGAGGAAGCTTCACCAATCTCTAGGTAGCATTCTTTTGATGAGGGTCCATCTCTTCATCCATTTTTTCTCTCCAAAAAATAACTAACTGAGTTCTCTATAGCTTCCTTGTAGTGACAAAAACTTTTAGCCTTTATGACTGAAAGTACAAATGCAACATGATCCCTCAACCAAGTTGGTTCTGGGATATTTTGGCGCTTTGTCCAACTCCTAACAAAAGATTCCTTCACAGGGGCCTCATCCACAATATCTTCTTCTACAATATCCAGAGCATTGTCAATATGTACCTCCCGAGCTACAACTTAATCAAGTACCTGAGTAACAGGGGGTGATTCTATAGAAAAAACAAATTTTCATCAAACTCCAAATTTTGTTGCACATCTGTGGTCCCAATAAAATATCCACTTGCTTTGAGTCTATAGGCTTCAACAAGCTTTCCTCATCAAATGTAACGTCCCTACTAATAATAATCTTCCTCTCCCCTTGATCATAAATTTTAAAGCCCTTGACTCCAAATCTAAAGCCAATGAATATCACATTCTTTGCTTATGATTCTAGTTTATCATTATGCTTGTGATAGCAAATTAGACACCCAAACATACTATGTGCTAATAATCTCTAGGGGGATGCCCATACCATATCTTTTTTGGGGCCTTCTTCCCAATAGTTGTAGAAGATAAACGATTCATTAAGCACAAGCATAGTCTATGGCCTCAGACCAATAAATTTTATTAAACCCAGCATTAGACAACATTCATCAAACTTTCTCCACCAAAGTCTAATTCATCCGTTCTGCAGCTCCATTCTGTTGCGGTGTCTCTCGAATAGTGAAGTGGTGCTCTATATTAGTTCTTTAGAACTCCTGCGAGAATGCATCTGATGTGTATTCACTCTCATTGCCTGATCTAATATATCAAAAAAAATTTACTAGTATGAGTCTTAATTCACTTCTTACAAGTCATGAAAATCTTCAACAGCTATATTCTCATCTGAATCTGCCTTGTCGCACCTCTCCACATCAAGACAGGCCTTCTCCCAAGTGAAAACTCCCTTTTCCTACTTTGTCAATATTAGAAAATCTTTTTTCTAATGGAAAATCTCTAAACATAAAATAAATTGATTTTTCCCAAGAGTGTGCTCGTGAAATTTGTTCCGCTTTTGAGAAGTATCGCTGCTACCACCATTCTTTGCCCAATTCTTATTCTTTTCAGATCTGTCAAGTTAGAGTGTCTCAGCTGACTCCATCTTTACGGACTCTTTACACCTTCGACGAAACTCATGGTTTGATAATGATGTAGTCACCTCGCCATAATTTAAGATCTCATTCCTATGAATGAGTGTAATCGTGAAGTTTTCATGCTCATATAGAAAAGAATTCAACAAAAAAAAAATGTATTGTCTTTATCTCCAACCTCTTCATCTAGAATATCAAAAGATTTGTAAAATTATTCAAGTGTTTATCAATAGTAATTTCACGTCTCATATAAAACATGTAGATTCAATGTTTTATACTAAAACAATTCTCCATACTCTTTGTGAGAAGTTTGCTCTCCAGCATCCACATTTTATGCAGAAGTTTTCATCATCACCTCATATTTAATCTCTTGAGATTAACAAATTCAAGTCAAGTCACAAACACTCGGGTTTCATCTTCAACCAATTTCTTTCTGACATCTCCTCTGAATGTTCATCGAGATCAAGAACTTCTCTATATTCAAAGAGCACAAGTTCATCAAGATCAAGAACTTCTCTAAATTCAAAGAAAACAACGCATCTATAATCTCACATCTCCACATGCTAAAATTCTCTTTGCCACCAAATCTCGTCACTTGGATTTTGATGAGATGTACAACCAACCAATGAATTGATGCCTTTGCCACCACTGTGGTAGATGTTGAAATATCCGATGACATGCTATTATTCATGACTCCACCAAATCTCTAAACCTAACTTGCTCTGATCTGTTTGTTTTATGTTTGCGACTTCGATGGAATCGTCCACGAATCACACCAATCTGGTTTAGATACCAATTGTTGTTCAAATCAATGCGGAATACAAAATCACATAACAAATAAACAATAAAACAAGATGTGATTTTCGTGATTCGACACAAATCCGCCTATATCCACGGAGAGAGGTTATTCCACTACAACATGGGAGAAAGAAAAGATTGTTGAAATCGGGTTACAACTCCACATTAAAAAATCAGTCTTAATCTCTTTTATAAATAAGAGAGGATTACGACATACTAAAAAAAAGGAAAATGATGCATTTACCCCCTTCTACAATTAAGTCTCTAATACAACACAACATAACAAATTTGGAATACTCATTAAAACTAATGAGCAGCACACATGGAAAACAAATAAGAGAGGTTGATAGGAGAAACCCTTCCACAATGACTAAATATTAATCTTTCTCTCCAACTAAGTGCCTCAAAATCACAGCACTTCCCCCCTTTTCTCATGTTAAGAAAATGAAGAAAAAAAAAAAGCACAAATATCATGCGTTCAACAAGTATCTGCTCTAATCATTTAAGCCTTATAATTTTTTTAATCTTTTCCTTTCAGTCAAATTTCTACAATCAAAACACAACTTTGGGATCACCATCATAGAATCTGCATATTTCCATAACTTCAATCATCAAACTTTGAGAAAATTTATCAACAAATCCGAACCAACAAATCTTTACAGTTCATACAGATGAAACAATATAGAGACATTAATGAAGTTCCTACAACCAGAAAGCTCTACAGTACTAATCATTCAATCTCGTCTTCATATCAAGGAAAAAAAAAAGAAAGAAAGAATGTGATTCTATTAATCGTGTTGGTTAGGCAAAATCGGTGGTGGAGCAGTCCTAAACGCATGCTTTCTGCAGCGTTGGAAGATACCATCATAAAGGAGATCAAACTGAACTCCTGCTCTCTCTCTGTTAATTATGAAGAAGATGTGATCGGCTTCAATTATTTTGTAGTACCTGAATGGAAGCAACATTGTCAAAATTAATCTCATGTTAATGAGTTGGTAGCCATCAATATCATGCTAATAAAACTTTAGTTTTTTAATAAAAACTATCACCATACTAATAAAAATCTATTAACATTTTAACAATATTATTATGTTGTTAATAGACACAAGACATGTTTAACTACACATCAAGGAACTTTTTGGGCTTTTACATTTAAATGAAATGCAAGCCTTTATACATTCAGGTGCTCTATATCAATTTTTTTTTTTTTTTTTTTTTTTNAATTTTTTTTTTTTTTTTTTTTTTTTGCAGGAAAGGATTTACCAAAACTAGATAAATTAACCTGATCTTCAGACATAGAAAATAAAGGCTTGTTTGAGATCAATTTTCCTTTTTGCTTTTGTTTTTATTTTATTTTTTATTTTGTTTTTAAAAATATGTTTGTTTAAGATGTTCTTTACATGTTTTTATATTTTGTTTTTAAAAAATAAATTAACATGATTTTAAAAATATTCAAAATAACTTCTTATTTTGAGTGTTCTTAAAATAATTATAACTTAATCAAATTGTCAAATATGTTTTTTATTCCAAATGAAATCATAAACAACATAAAATAAAAATAGAAAAATAGAAAATTAAAATTAAAATTAATCCCGAATTGCCCTTAAAGCTTTTTTTTTTTTTTTTTGAGATGGTTGGAATTAGTCAATTTTTGTTTTTTTTTTGTTTTGTTTTCTTTTTTTATTTTTACTTAAAATGAAACATATTTGATATATTATAATATGATTAGTTATATTTAAAAATAATCAAAATAATTTTTAAATATTTTGATTGTTTTTTAAAAACAAGTTAATTTGATTTTAAAAACAAAAAAAAAACAAGTAAAAAATAGACTAATCAAACATGTTTTTAAAATAAAATCAAAAGTGATAACAAACAAGCCCTTAACATAGAAGATAAAGTTATTTTTAAAAAATGTTGAACTAATAAGAATCCCTTGAATGAAGGAAGGGATTTTATGATTGAAGCAGTGCAACTTCCTCTCTTTCAATTTCATAGATTCACCACAAAAAANAGACGAAGTATTATTTGAAGTAATATAGAAATCTGGACGTTTCTGGTCGCCGGCACTTCTCCACTTCCCACCGCATTTTTCTCGCGTGCGGCTCACCAAGGGTCGTTTGGGGCTGCTTATTTGGTGCGGTGCTATTTGAAGATGTGGGAAGAAGTGTTTGATTACTGGGCGCTGCAGATTATTCAATAATATGATAGAAATTCTTATTAAACGTGGTACCCCCACTGCCCTTCTCTTGCGTCTCATCTGTCCTATATCATCTGTCCTAGATGTCTGCTTAGTTGTGAGCATGGTACCTCTCTCTTGGGCTTCTTTCCCTCTCTCGTGTCTCTCTCGTGCTTCATGTTGTCTTTCTTTTCCTCCCTGAAATCTCTGGTTGTTGTGCGTTGTAAGTAATTCATGTAGTAATTTTCGATGAAATAGTTTTCTTTATGTGATTTTTGGCTTTCTCATTTACATTTTGTTGTGAGACGTTTGTGATATTTGAGATTTGTAACTTTCTGATTTGTCATTTCCGATTTGAGATTTGGGATTTTAGTTGCAAAAAAAAAAAATTTGAAAAATGTCGAATAGTGTTTGGAGAATGGATGAAAGAGTGTGCTTGATATGCAGATAGCAATATTTTCGTTGCCCTGTATGTAACCAGTCGAATATGGGATGGCCTTCTATCATCGCCTTCACTGATTATTGAGTGGGATTTTGAAAAATGGATGAAATAGGTTGCTTGCTTTATGCATAACANTTTTTTTTTTTTTTTTTTTTTTTTTTTTTTTTTTTTTTTTTTTTTTTTTTTTTTTTTTTTTTTTTTTTTTTTTTTTTTTTTTTTTTTTTTGTGCTAGAATATGAAAAATGAATGAATGAGGGTGCTTAATTTGTAGATCGCAACATTTCGGAAGCCTTGTATGAAATTGTCTCAAATGAAAGATATGGGATGGGATTGTATCACTTCCTTTGATGTTTGAGTGAGAAATTGAAAAATGGATGAATTAGGGTATTTGATTTGTACATAGCATTGTTTCGGCCGCCCTATATGTAATTGTCTCAAATGAAAATATGGGATGGGGTTTTATCACTTTCTTTTATGTTTGAGTGTGAATTGGAAAAATGGATGAAATAGTGTGCTTATTTTGTAAATAGCAACATTTGGGTGTCATGTATGTAATTGCCTCAAATGAAAAATATGGGATGGGGCTTTATCACTTCCTTTGAGGTTTGAGTGAGAATTTTAAAACTGGATGAAACAGTGTTTGATTTGTACATAACATTGTTTCGGCTGCCCTGTATGTAGTTGCCTCAAATGAAAAATATGGGATGGAGACTTATCACTTCCTTTGACATTTGAGTGAAAATTTGAAAAAATGGATGAAATATGGTGCTTGATTTGTACATAACATTATTTCGGGTGTCTTGAATGTAATTGTCTCAATTCAAAATTATGAATTTGATGTTTGAGAGAGAATTTGAAAAATGGATGAAAGAGGGTGCTTAATTTGTAGATAGCAACGTTTCGGGTGCCCTGTATGTAATTGCCTCAAATGGCAAACATGTGATGTGGTTTTATCATTATCTTTCATGTTCGAGTGAGAATTTTAAAAATGGATGAAATAGGATGCTTGAATTGTTGTTGTCAATGATTTCTTCAAATTACATATAGAGCACTCAAAACTAATGACTGTGTTGTGGGTTGTGATGCCCATGTTGTGGGTTGGGTTATTTTGGTGTCGTGTCACTGTGGTGTGGTGCATCTGGGATATGTGTGGAGGTCTGTTTGGATGGTTGTGGTTTGGTGGTTGTGGATTGGGTGGTTGCGGTGTTGTGTCTTGTGGTGTGGTGGCTGTGGGATGGGTGTGGAGGTGTGGAGGTGTGGTTGGGTGGTTGTGGTGTGGTGGCTTTGGGTGGTCGTGTTGTGGGTTCTGGTGGTTGTGTTGAGGGTTAGGTGGTTATGGGGGTTGTGTCATGTGGTGTGGTGGCTATGAGATGTGTGTGGTGGTGTGATTAGGTGATAGTGGTCTGGGTGATTGTGGATCTTGTTGTGTTGTGTGTTGTGGTTGTTGTTAAACATTAATGTTTTGCTTTTTATGTGCTAGTAATGCAATTGTTAAGATTAAAGAGGTCCATGTGGGCTGAGAAGCTAAACACATATTTTGAGACCTCTATCTTAACGAGATTGAGCTGGGAAATAGACCCACCACTTATTTTAGCAAGGAAGGGTGACAAAATATTATGAAAAAGTTCAAGGAAGTGACAAGAAGAGAGTATGACGATTTGCAGCTTAAGAACAAGTTGGATGAGTTGAAAAAGACTAGGAATTATGAAAGGAATTAAAACGGGGATCTACGGGCTTAGGTTGGGATCCAATCAAATGGACTATTGATGTTTGAGAGGAATGGTGAGCTGAGAAATTGGAGGTAACAACTTATCAATGAAAAACTTTATTTTCATTGTTTTCTCTTCCTTAATTGTATGAAATAATCAACTTGCCAACAAGAAATTCAAACCCGATGGAATTGACCCTGATCTGGAAGAAAAGCTGGAATGTATGTTTGGTGAGGTTGTGCCAACGAGAACTCATGTCTGAACTCCTAGTGAGCAAGGATTTGCAGACATGCCGAAGACTTAGATGTCGAGCATGTAACTGGCTCTAATGAAGGCCTAAAGCCCAAACCAAAACAAATTGGAGTCCACATGTAGGTCAAAGCGTCCTAGGGTGGAGAAAAAGAAAAAAAAGAGCTGCTTTCATCATAAGTCAAATAAAAAAAATTGGTGGCTTCATGCACGAGTGATCCTGAGACTTCACATAAGACCTCCATAGATGAGGCTATTTGACTTTTGGAGGAAACTCCCAAAGTTTTTTTAAGACATGTCATTATATTTGAATCCCTTGAAGTTGTTAGAGGACCCGACCCGTAGACATATCTTCATGAAGATGGCCTTGACTCTAGGGTCAATTATTTATGTGCTTTTTTGCAGCAATGATAATTGATTTTGTGTTTTTCCATTGAATTATTTGTATTTATTTTCCTATAGTTTGATCAAATATCTTACTTGGATGTTTTTTTTCTTTCTCGTAAGATCAATATATATGTTATTCTACATTTTCGTCGTCTTATTGTACACTTTTTAATTTGATTTTTGATGTTTTTTAACATTGTTTGATTGACATGTGATACATGAACATAGCACTTCTTTAGTATGAATTCACAAAGAGAGAGGTGCGAAAAGATAATTGTGACAACAATTTGTATGTTGTACGAATACTATAACTCATGCGTTGATCGAATTCTCTACATGACATCTACTTACGTTGGTGATAAATGGGTTGGGGAGCTGCTATAAGGACACCTTACAAGATTCGACAATATGTTTTGTATGACACAGTATATATTTATGGATCTGCTTGATTAACTGCATTGGAACCATGAACTTCATGACTCCTCAAGAATTTCAACCAGAGATGTGTTAGCAATAACCCTCTACATCTTATCATAGAATGAATAAATAAGAGGAGCGATGTAGTGATTTCAGCATTCATTGAAGACAATTAACATATATTTCTCAGTGGTATTTTGTTAGTTTATCGGCACTGATTGTTAAGCCAAAGGATCTAACAATTGAGTGAACTCCAACGAAGATTCAAAATGACCTGCGGTATATGTCATTCCTTAATATAAATCTTTATTACTGATTATATTTAGAATTCAAAATGAGTAGCGTAATTTACACAACTTTATTTTATTTGTCAGAATTGTATTGGAGCGATGAATGGAACTTACGTGGATGCACGTGTATCCAATAATGAAAATGTCGCATTCATTGGGTGGTGTAGATCTCCTACACAAAATGTGATAGTCGTATGTGATTTCAAACTATGTTTTACTTTTATTATAGCTGATTGGGAAGACAGTGCACATGACAATTATATATTCGCTATTGAGACAAGAAATTGAAAGCACAACTTCACTCACCCACCTTCAGATTTGTTCAACTATTAATCATATTCAAACATTTTTTAAGTTCATAACTAGTTAATGTATTTAGAATAGATAAATATTATTTGTTCAACGTTGTATATCCCTTACAAAGAGGGTATCTGAAGTAATTTTCAGATCTGAAATATCACACCGTAATTTTGAAAGATCCTGTGGTATTTCTTGGTGCCGAAAAAAAATATTTAACAAGAGACACTCCTCCTTACATGGTATAATTGAAAGGAAATTTACAATGTGGAAGAAAAAAAAGACCATACTGTGTCATATGATGATGTATCCATTCCCAAAGCATGTACAGATTGTAGTGGCTACAATAGCTCTCCACAACTAAATTCAAGGGCATCATTCTCGAACTAATGTGGAGTTCAACATGGCTGTGATGATCATTTACATGTCCCACCTGAAGCATTTGAATACCATATAAGACAATCTACAACACAACCAAAAGTAGAATCACAAGAAGGTCACACTCAGGATAACAAAGGTGTCGGAGAAATGATTGAATAGAGAGAGCAGATTACATACGTCATTGTTAGATGTTCATTGGACAATTCTTATTTATTTTATACTATTCATATTTATTTTCAGTTCCTTATATGTTTGATATTGTTTGTTTGGGTTTTTTACGTTGTTTGTAATTATTTTTTTTCTTTCTCCATTTCATTTCTTTTTCTTTTGGTGGGTTTGAGAGGTCAATAATGAGACATTTGACCTTAAGGGTTCTTCTAGATGGTTTGTTAGTTGTTGTTGGTTGGTGTCACATGTGAAATCCTAATGAAGACAAATGAGTTATTCTCTTCTTTTCGATGTTACAATTTTTGAATTTCTTCTGGATGTCCTCTTTTTGTGATATGCATATGTGAAACACACGAGCTTAGTATTATTTGGGTTAAAGGAAACTAAAAACCCATTTTTTACAAGGTTCGTTGTCTTCTTGTAGTGACAAATTTGTTGGTTGGAATTTTGAGTTTTCTAAGACTTCACGTTTACTAAAAAATGTAATTAATCACTCTGTTTATCAATTTCTGCTTGTTATTTTATATGTATATATTTATTTCCGTTCCCTGCACATTTGATTATGATTGTTCGGGTTTTTTTGCATTTGTAATTGTTTTTCTTTTCTGTCTTTCCTTTATTTTATTTTTCTTTTGATGGGTTTGAGAGACCCATGATGAACTATTTGACCTTATGGGTACTTTTGAATAGCCTGATTGTTGGTATCGATTTTTTTAACATGTAAAATCTTATTGAAGACAACCAAGTTCCTTTCTTTTCTTTTCGGCGATACGACTTTTGTGGTTCTTCTGGATGACCTTTTTTTGGAATATGAATATGTGACAAACATGAGCTTGGCATTATGTTGGTTAAATGCAACCAAGAAACCTTTTTTTATAAGGTACGTTGTCTTTTTTGTAGTGACGGATTTGTTAATTGGTATACTGAGTCCTCTAAGTTATCTTATCTGCACAAAACTGTATTTGATTACTTCTTTTATCAATTTATGCTTGTGTTATGACTAGTCATGGTGGATGGTTTGGCTTCTCTTCATGGTGGAGGGTCTGGCTTGTGATATACGTGGTCTCTATTTTAAAAATAATATTATCATATTATTAAAAGTTATTTTAATAGTATTTTTCTTTATTCTAATAATGATGATACTCATAGCTAAGTGAGGTGTATATCTTATTTTGTTTGCACTGTTCTGAAGTGAATTTTTTTTCTAAAGTATCAAGTATTTTTTTTGTAACTGTTCTGTTACAAACAACATTACTATACAAAGACATAATGATCATTTATCCAGAAACAACCGTATTGCAGCTTTTTTCAAATGACAATAAACAAACAACCTCTATTTATCCGCACCAGCTTCCGGACAACAATTTTCTAGGGCAGCTGTTGCGCAGCAACTTATTAATAAGCTGCAGCAGCCCTAAACAAACTATACATAAATTAGACGAAAATTAAAAAAAATTTTATGCTCGATATATTAATAAGTCGATCATGAATAACAATATTTATAACGAGTCAAGNATATAGAAATCTGGACGTTTCTGGTCGCCGGCACTTCTCCACTTCCCACCACATTTTTCTCGCGTGCGGCTCGCCGTTTGGGTCTGCTTATTTGGTGCGGTGCTATTTGAAAATGTGGGAAGAAGTGTTTGATTACTGGGCGCTGCAGATTATTCAATAATATGATAGAAATTCTTACTGGACGTGGTACCCCACTGCGCTTCTCTTGCGTCTCATCTGTCCTATATCATCTGTCCTAGATGTCTGCCTCTCTTAGTTATGAGCATGATACCTCTTTCTTGCTCTTCTTTCCCTCTCTCGTGTCTCTCTTGGGCTTCTTTCCCTCTCTCTTTTTTTTTCTAAAGTATCAAATATTTTTTTGTAACTGTTCTCTTACAAATAACATTACTATACAAAGACATAATGATCATTTATCAAGAAACAACCGTATTGCAGCTTTTTTCAAATAACAATAAACAAACAACCCTCGGTTTATCCGCACCAGCTTCCGGACAACAATTTTCTAGGGCAGCTGTTGCGCAGCAACTTATTAATAAGCTGCAGCAGCCCTAAACAAACTATACATAAATTAGTCGAAAATTAAAAATTTTTTTATGCTCGATATATTAATAAGTCGATCATGAATAACAATATTTATAACGAGTCAAATATAAGCTGAGTCTAAACTCCCTAAAGCTTAGCTTGCCTACACTCATCTAATTCCAGGTAGAGATTTACAATAAGAGTCATTTTCATATTTAAGTATCTAACATCTAAATTTGCTTTTATATTTATTTTACCCAAATTTTCATATCAAATAAAAAATTATTATNCATCTCATTTAACAAAAGCTTTAGATAAACTTTTAGTGAAGTTTATTTCGAATATAGCTTTAACATAAAATTTCTGCCTTTATGAAGATATTTATAATATTTTAATTTAAACAGATAATCTAAGAAAACAAAATGAAAGACACGGGGAGTAGTTTGATTTTTTTTAATGTAGTAACTCCAATATTTTAATTTTTTTTAGTCTCAAAACACTTTTTTTTAGCATGAGACATTCAAAATCAAATTAAAAATCATCCACAACTCCGATTTCAACGAAACTAATGTCAAACTGACGAACATAATAAAAGCAAAATTAGTCAAATTTGAGACAAATTAAGACCAAATCAAGTTATTAAATTACTTTTAGAAGTTTTGGGCGACTGATTGGAAAGACAAATGAATTTCAAATCTGATAAGCTTTTATTTAAATTGAGTGTCTCGGTGAGAGGAATCCAAAGACATCGATGAATCATATAGTGTAACAACAAACCGGAAGATGGTGTAACAATGTACAATGAAGCAGTGTAACGACACACCCAAAGGTGTAACAATGTGCCCCAAAGACGATGTAACGACACACTCGAATACAGTTTATCGAGGCACCCCGAAGATGGTGTAATAATGGACCCAAAGATGTTGTAACGAAGCACCCTACACCGTTGTAACTACCCACAATAAGTTCTTACAACTATCATACTCATAACATGGTGACCTTCTTTGAACTCCTAGAGTTCTCTCCTTGCAGCTCCTTATTACAACATACAACATATGTGGTTCATTGCAGTTGTAGCCCCTTACTATAGCCTTGGTGGCCAATTGATGCTACTACGACTCCCCTTTATGACCTGTGTGGCTCACAGCTCATATAACTATCAACTTTTGTCTATGCATCCTATAGATATTATTATAGTTCTCCACTATGGCCAATGTGTCTCATATCTCACGTAGCTCCCAACTTAGGCCTTTGCGGCCTACACCACTAGGGTCTATGTTACCAACTACAATATACATGTTGCATGACTTCTGTAGCTCCCTACTGCAGCCTAGATAGCCAGCCGACTCTCCTAAAATAACCATCTATAACCTTCATGACCAACTATTATTAACTTTCAACTACGACCTTCATGATGAGTTGGAGTTACAATATCGCCTTGAACCTTCCAACGTGCATCAATACCCAAAATAACTTTTAGTTCTTTTAAGTGTTTT